>APFE031598134.1:0-40741 GCA_000404065.3 Pinus taeda
AGCGGGATAGCACACAGGATACAATACTCGTCTGCACACAGTACGGAATGGACATCAGGGATGAAAGGCAAAAGAGAATCATTTCATCATGCTGACAAAGAGGAGAAGTGGTTGAGTGGGATCCCAGAGCAGTTAAGAATTCCAAAGACATGCACTCATATGTGAAAGAAACAGGGTAAACCAGATGATTTAAGAATACAAGCTCATAACTGTTTCTGAAGAAAACATTGAAAAATGCAGAAATTGAACTTAAGGTGTACTGAAACAAATCTTAAGCTATTCTTTTTTCCTGCAATTTAGAAAGGCAGAAAGGTGATAAAACATAAAATAAACAGGGAAGAAAAACACTTATTGGATCATGCAGAGACACAGGAATTCCGTGATCATTCCTTGGCCAAGAGAAAATATCAAGTTATTTTGCAATCCATGCTTTCAGCAATCTTTGATTATGGAAAAATATGACAGTTACAGTGCGAGTCTTTGCTCAGAGAAAATGCTGGAAAGAAGACTGACCAACAACTACTACCAACCAACCAACCCCTCACAACGTTGCTTAGGGTGGTATTTATAAACAAAATATCGGAAAGACATCATTACAAGTGACCTTGACAGGTCTGCTTAGAACTCTTCAAAAATCTAAATGCTGCTGGAATTAAATGCAAGTAAATCTTTTTGGCTGCGCTAGGAGCAGCTGGATCGGAACAGGTGACGAGGTGGCCCTTGGGGACCGGATGTGGTGCTGCTGGAGTGATTGTACTTTGGGGATGCAGTTTGGCTTTGGTGTGAATTGAATGTGCAATAATTATGATTTGAGAGCTTCAAGTAGTTTCATCCTCCTTCTATGAATCTGCTGGAAGATATTCAATTTTCTCTTGCTTCGGGCCGCTGCTCAAGATATTCGCTGATACACTTTGCCGCTACATTGATGGCTTCCGCCGTCGACTGATACTCTTTGACACGCTTGATGCCTGCTGATTTGATCTGATACACTTTAAACTATGTGATTGATCTGCTGCTGTCTTTAAACCGAATCCTTTGGCACGATCGGGCGATTTTCGAGCTCTTTCGGCGTGCAATGGGCTCAGCAATCAGAAGATTCCCTGAAGATTCCTCGAAATGGCCTATTTCCCGTAGTGATGCGCGATTAACGCTTCGTGCTAATCACGCATCGGAAACTACCTCCGTTTCTTGATCTGGAGCTCCGAAGTGCGATTTTTCTTGCTGCGCGAAGCTTTTTTCGGCTTTTTGGCTGCTGACGTAAGCATGGCGTCAGCTGTACGACGGATGACATCAGCTGTGGGTCCCTGGTACAGAGCGACGTGGTGATATACTGGATGTACTGTGGTGAAGACACTCCGATGCGATTTCGCGATATCGCGTCGGCGGGGAACGGGGGAGGAATTGGTTTGGAGACTTGGCGCTTGCGACTGCCGATCGGCGATATCGCAATATCGCATCGGCGGAGACGGAGAGGTGAATGGATTGGAAACTCGGCGTTTGTGATCACCGATCGCCGATATCGCAATATCACATCGGCGGGGAACGGATGGGTGATGTTTTGCATGAAGATGAGAGTGCGAAGGTGCGATGCGAAACGGCTTTAAGGAGGAAAGAACAAGTAAGTGGCTATGAAGGGCATTTGAGGTTTCGGAAGGGGTCTGATTACCTCGGAGGGATTTTATACTTTGGAAGGAATCCATCGTATCTGGAAGGTGGTTTTGGAGGTCAGGGATTCTTGCTGAGTTTCAAATAAACTGAGCAATCCCGGGAGTTCTTACGGTTATTTTTCAACCAAGGGGAGGGATATTACATAGGGGGATTTTACTTAATATTAATAAGTGGATGGGAAGAATAGGGAGCTAAACAATAATGTTAGTGGTTAATATGGAGATGGTAAGAAAGCGCTAAGTTCGGGAGAGCTTATGCTGTTACAAGGGGGTAGGACCATACTTTGGGAGAAAATATGGAACAACTTTGAGTAAAGCAGATCTTTACTCAAGCCAGTGTTATGGAGATGATGGAACTTAAGAGGTGTCAAGCAGATCTTGACCTCTTTTTGGGGAGAATAGTTAATGATTGGGGAAAACAGAGAGGGGGGTCAGTTATACCTCTTTTGAGCTTTTTTGTTTACAAATCCTTGCTGATTATGTTCTGCATGATATGATACCTGAAAACCTGGAACTGGTCAGCAATTCAACAGCCTCAGAACTACCTACCCAGCCTACTTGCCTAGCATTTTTTCTTCTTTTGTTTGGGGGTGCACTTAGACTTGCAAACCCGTCGTTCATTTTTCTTTTGATGTTTTCCTATCTACTTACTACCCTTATTTCTTCCAAAGCCCAGATTAAGCTGTTGGGCTCGTCTGTTTCTCTACCTATCTAAGAATCTGCCAAGATTAATCTGTTTGGACAGATTTACAATCTCTATATACTAAAACAGGAAATTTAAACCTAGGGAGACCAAGATTAAACTGTTTGGACCTCCCTTTAACTAAAAAAAATAGCGATACCGGGATAACTTTACAAAATTTGAAGGCAATTAGATGAACTTGAAGTAGCCTTTTTCATGTGGAGACTGTTTGAGCAAATATGGAGCATTGCAGCAAGCAAAGTACGACATATTTGGCCTGTGAAATGCCAATCATAAAAAATGAATACCTGCTGCAGCAGGAAGCTAACAGGATGGTAAAAAAAATTCCTTTATGGTACTAGAAATAATTGGATTATCCCTCAGACATTTTCTCATAGGTCCAACATATTCTATCAATGCTTCATTTTGTTTGTTGGACAACTCAATCTCTTCTTTCTTGGCAAAGATGGAGAAACTTTCATTGATATTTTCATCACTGTCATTTATAGAATGAGAAATTCTATCCACTTACAATACATGCAAACATGGTTGACAAAATGAATGGACACTTTCCTGGCACTATTTGAAGTTCTCATGTTTTCTGCTACTAAAGAGTCTTCTATGGGCTTATATAGTTCTTTATCGATTGATGAGTCCCACTGAATATTGAACTCCCCTACAATTTCTTTCATTAAGTTTGACTTTGAATCACATGTTGGAGATATTAGTAATAATTTTTAATAATTTGTTTGTTTGCACAAGAACCAAGAATTAGTTCCACTCAGGTAAATGCAAATTCAAGTCGATATCTCTCCACACAAAAAAATAAGCATGTTCACATAAGGTAGCCCTTGGAGTGACCCTACCATCTCAGTTGCTCATAGAGCACCAGTAAGGGAGCGACCCTACCATATCAGTCGCTCATATAGCAATGGTAAGGGAGCGACTTTGGGTTTTAACTATTCAGTGCCACAGTCACTTGCATCAAGGCCTCTTGAGAGAGACCCTACAGTCATAGTCTCTCACCTACAGTGATAGAGAGAGCGACCAAGGAGTTTCATTCGCACATAGTCAATCATGATGAGGGTGACCAAAGTTTAGATCTAAGATTTGACATCTTGGATTTAGTTGACTTGAATGATCTGGTAGATTTGAGTTTCTCTCTATTGTCAGAACATATATGTAGATCTATAGATCTAATTTGTTAGTTTCCACTGCAAACATATGCATTGGGCTCATTGACAGTGACAACAATGCTGAGTAGTATTCAACATAGTGACAATAGTGTACAACAAGTTGACATCAGTTTGTGATAGAACATTACAACCATCAGTATGAGGGTTCTGATTCCTAACATGGTTAGATATGTTTCATAGATATCATTATTGTTTTGTTGCATAGACAAAGTTATGGATCATTGTACTCTCTTTTGCTTCATCATTTGATGACGATATAAGAAGAAGAATATTTGTAGGGGTTTTCCCCATAGTGGGTTTTGCCCCGGTCTTAGACCAATCCAGCTGTCTCTATATGTGTGCATGTTTTTCTTCTACTGCTCCTTTTATTTTTTGTTGCATTGATGATGTTGGTGATGTTGTCTCTTTCTATGTAATTACATATGATGTTGTATTATGGTGTAGATCAGAATAATGAAATGACAATATGGGGTGAACTTAATGTAGTAATGATGAAATGAAACTATCATAGCAAAGGACAATGTCACCCTAAGAAAATTTAACATGGTATCAGAGCTGGGCTAAAGAAAAGTCATGGAGATCACCCCGATGATGACACCATTGATGGAAGAAAGAAGAGGATGGTGGAGACCTAAAATAATTCTAGGGTTTGAAGAAAACTCTAGATAACTTGATTATTAGAGTTTGATGGATTCTATGTGGTTGGGGTTGGAGTGAAAACACTTGATGATGTGATGTATGAAACTCTAGCATGGTCCATGCTGAAACACTTGATGAAGATTCGATGAAGCCCTAGATGGGATAATCCTTAGCATAACTGGTTGAATACTTGAAGGAAACAATTGTATATGTACCATTGATAATGACAACAGTGCTCAATAATACTAGGCATAGTGATAGTAGTTTACAACATGTTGACATCAGTTTGTGATATAACATTACAACCATCAGTATGAGGGTTTTGATAACTACCATGATTAGATATGTTTCATAGATATCATTATTGTTTTGCTGCATAGACAAATTTATGGATCATTGTACTCTCTTTTCCTGCATCATTTGATGATGATCCCAAAAAAAAGAATATTTGTAGGGGTTTTCCCCATAGTGGGTTTTCCCCCATTCTTGGACCAATCTTGGTGTCTTTATATGTGTGCATGTTTTTCTTCTATTGCTCCTTTTATGTTCCGCTGCATTGATGATGTTGGTGATGTTGTTTCTTTCTTTGTAATTGCATATGTTGATGTATTATCATGTAGATCTCAATAGTGCAATGACGATATGGGGTGAACTTAATGTAGTAATGATGAAATGAAACTATCATAGAAAAGAACAATGTCACCCTAAGAAAATTTAACATGGAATCAGAGTTGGGCTGAAGAAAATACATGGATATCACTCTGATGATGACACCATTGATGGAAGAAAGAAGAGGATGGTGGGACCTAAAATAATTATAAGCTTTGAAGAAAACCCTAGATAACTTGATTATTAGAGTTTAATGGATTCTATGAGGTTGGGGTTGGAGTGAAAACACTGGATTATTTGATGTATGAAACTCTAACATGGTCCATGCTCAAGCACTTGATGAAGATTCGATGAAGCTCTAGATGGGATAATCCTTATCTAACTTGGTTGGATACTTGAACCATGGACATTGATGGCTCTTGAATATTGGCTCAAGAGGGAGTAGATCACCTCTCGTTGAAGATAAGTATTTATTGACTTATGATGCTTCTTACTTGTTAGACTTATAGATCTGATGATTATATTTATTTCTTGTACTTCCTGCATATGTATTTGAGTGTATAGATGTTTTAAACCTCCTTGATGAGATGTGACGAGTAGATCCTTCTTGAAGATCATTTTTGAGATGCAGATCTAGAAAGATATAAAGAGGTACGTGACGAAAGGATGAAAAAGTGCTTCAAGTGGCCTATGACTAATGAGTTGGTTCTCAGGAATTTTAATACCATAAGGTATGCATGGTTTGTTGTGTTTTAGGTATTGGCTCGGTAAGCCCTAAGGTATAATGAGAATGCCTCTTTCTTTAATGGTTCATACATGCATATGAAAGCAACTTGGATATATGTCTCCTATGATGAAATTAAGCACTTGGCGTTGAAAATGTTGATCTTCTTGAATTCTATGAGGCTATCTAATATTGATACACTTGATACACTTGATGTTTGGCTAACATCTATGATCTATCTGTTGAATATCTTGATCCTATAAAGAAGGCTAGCACCTTGGCTCTAGAAAATGATACTCTTGATACTTGGAATGATGGATTTCATGTAGAAGGATAGTTCATTGACTCCTATACATGAGTCATTTCGTAATTCTTGCGATAAGAATGATGAAAGTATATGGAAAGAGAAATTGACACTCTTGTTCATATGATAAAGATTTATTGAATGAACTAAAGGTCAGGTGGGAAATTATACAAACTTGATTCATGGTGTTCAACATCAATCTAATCTAGCATAGAAGCCATTGAGGTGGAAGAAAATTAGAGGAAAAAATTCTCATTGGTGGGTCAAACAATATAGTGAATGGATTTGTGCCCATAGTGTTTTCTAAAGAGTATTATTTCATCATTCTTAAACAAAATCAAAGTTATGCTTTCATAATAAATGGTCCTATAGTCGTGTTTGTGAGAGAGAATGTTTTAAGCCTAAGAATCCAAGTGGGAAAAACAATGTAGTGTGTGGCACTGTGATAAAACTTTCATATCTTGATGAGAGTTAGAATTATTCTTTCATCATTGAAGGTTTTACGTTTGTCTCTGTGAGGGAAAGTTCTTTAAGCCTTAAAATCCATGTGGGTAAACACAATATGTGAGTGAAATTTTTCCCATAATATTTTCTAAAGAGCATGCTATCAACATTCTTAAAATGGAATCATAATTATGCTCTCATCATATGTTTTTCTATGCTGGTGGTTGTGAGAATATTTATTATCCAAAAGATAGGGAACTGATCACTTGGCAATCTACGCTATTTAGAGAAAATCCTATTACTTGTTGCTATAAAGTGGATCTTGCAAGATTGGGTTGATCTTTGATTGTGTTATTACTAATTATGTAAATTACATTTTGAGTGGATCATAAGTTTATATGGTATTGTTGGAAACTTTAGTTACAATAAAAGATAAAAGGTATATTGTTATATTAAGAAAATAATATCTCATATATTATATATATATATATATATATATATATATATATATATATATAGAAGATATATTCTTGGATGGAGAGGTGTTCTGCAAAGGATGATTAAAGTTATTGTAACACTGGTTTTTTTAAAGCTTCCAAGTGTTCATTAGGTGATTTTGAGATATGAATTTATTTGATCGAAGTTTTTATATATTTTACATTTGAATGATGTTCTTTGTTTTATATATGATGAATCACGATGTTATTGTTTTTCAAATAATTATTTATTTTTTCTTTTGGGCTTGGCATAACATTTTAATAAAAAAATTCTTAATGATTTTTGTGAAGATTGCACTTATTTTACTTTGAATACTACTTACAAATCTAGTAATTCTCAACTCTTGGAAACTATTGATGCATGTTTCCATATAAATTCGAAATTTTACTTGTGGAATATCCAACGATATGTCAAAATCTAATCATGGGAAGAAACCATCAAAGAAATGGATGTATTATCATACTTTCAAAAGCCTCAATCCAAGAATACACATTCTTTTCATGCTTCAATCTCCTTTGAACAATATATTACCAAGGTAGATGTTAACTCTTGTGAAAAATCATATGATATCCATATGATGGATGAAGTAGTAGGTTCGTCAAGTGATCAGGGTGAGATAAATGCAGTTTCAACATAAATTGGTGATGAAAATGTTGAAGATTTTTCCTTGGAAGGTGACACAATCAATTCACAGAAAAGGAAAAAAGGCCATTGGACCATAGGGAGACAATTCCAAGAATATTGGGTCTAAAATTTTCCATCTATTGAAATCAATACCTCCTACAAATGAGAATGAGGTTTCCCAAGAATTTAGATGTAATGCATGTAGTTGGAAAACTCGCAAGGTATTGAAACTTCAGATGAGGCTAGATAGAATAGAGAAGAATGCAAGATAGGTGTATGAAAAGAAAATTATAAATGGTGAAGAGAAGTATATTGTTAGATGGAAATATTCTAAGGAATGTCAACATATCCAATATGCAAAAGAATACAAGAAATATTTAATAAGTAAGAGGAAATTTAAGGCAAGTGTAAGAACCATCATATCCCTATTTTAAAATATGATGGAAAAATGTTTCTTATCCAAGACAATACCATTGATAATTATATTTCACATCTTGTCTAAAGGTCATCCTATGACAGATTATCCAAATCACATGAAATATCTATCTTTTCTTCAAATGTCAAACTTTCCATCTTCTAGCTGGTTTGTAACTAGTGGTTGAGAATGGGAAAGATGTCTAGATCAAGTAGAAAATGATGATTTGAAAGAGAAGATTTCAAATGCTAGCTTTTTGGAATTGTCTTTGGATGAGGTTATGACTATAGATAATACTTCATCGATCTTCATGAGAATTTATCTGGTTAATTACCATATTAGAAATTCCTTTCTACTTAGGATTAAAAAGATGAGAGAGACTTCTACAATTGAAAATATTTATGAACTTGGTCTTAATAGTTTGAAGGAAAGTGGTATGGATCATTTAATGATTGCAAAAAAACTGGTATGTGTTGGAGCAGATGGAACATCGGTAATGCAAGAAGAAAGGAGTGACCTTTGTGTTAGAATACAACTATCAACTTCTCCATATATGCTTAATATTCATTATATGTCTCAAAGGATAAATCTTGCATTTAAAATAGTAAACAAGTTTCCATCATTTTCAAAAGTTGAAGACCTTGTACGTGATACTCATGCATACTTTCCTCGTAGTCCCAAATGATTTTTAGAGTTTCAACAATTTGCAGAGGGTGTTACGGATGGAAAAAAACTGCTAAAATATGTTGATACAAGATGGATCTCATTGAATGGATTAGATCAAATAATATTTAGTGAATTCAAATATTTGGTAGGGTTGATGTATGAAAATCACTACAATATAGACAAAGCTCAAGGTATTCTTTTTGGACTAATGATATAGAAACATTATTAACATTGGCTAGAATTCTTCCTATGCTACGCAAAATGATTGTCCTTGTGAAATGTATCAGAATCACATAATGTATATTGTAGAATACACTAAATGCGATAAATTTAGCATGTCTTCCATTGTATAATTTGTATATGATGACATAATATTTCAATGGTCCAAAGTTTACAAGTTGGACTAAGATCATCAATATAGAAAACACTGAAATTTCTTTGATGTTTGATGAAAAAGGGATACTATGTATCACAGTGCATGGGTATATGGTTCGTTGTCATTATATTAGTAAGACTAGATGAATCACCAAAGATTGCTCTGTGTCAAGGGACAAATTTGATAATATTGTGATTTCAATGAGACAAAATTTGATAGAAATTGCAAGATCACTATCATTAGAGATAAGAGAATGATTTCATTGAGATGAATTGTTGTAGGCCATGTGTGTGGTATACCATAAATATTGGAACATTTGTCAATGTTCAAGAACTTTAAAAGTCGATTTTTAAAAGAGTAAAATATTTAGTAGACCACTTTTGCAAGAATGTCTCGATACATGGAGAATAGATTGAATATATTTTGGATTCATCAAAATTGTATCGACAAGTTGGAAGCTTTGCTAAATCAATGTGGAAGAAATATCATTTTTTGGAGAATCCTAGTGAAAATGGTTCAATAACAAGATTATGGAGTACTTTAAGTGCTAGTTAATACCTACAAGAAAACATATCAAAATATTTCAAATTAGCAGATTTTTGTCAAACCATGATCTTGGGATCTGTGGAGGATGACAGAATGTTTAGTGCATTGTCATTCTTGAACTCAAACTTGAGGAACAATCTTGATAAACATAGGGATACATGTTTAATATTATATGTAAAAAAGTATGGCATTAAAAATTTTGTATGTGAAAGAGCACTAGCTCTTTGGCAATCAGATTGTGATAGAAGGGGAGAAAAATATTAGGCCAGGATATAACTCCACAATGTGAATTGTGCCTGTGAATTAAGATTGTCCATGGATATATACATGGAGGGAGAGACTATTGGGATTCATCTCCCAATTTTTTTTCATATTCCTAATCTCTTTATTTTCTATTTTTATTATTTAAATGAATTTCCTAATCCTAAAGATTAGGTGCCAACATTCCTCCCCTTAATTTGAAGGGATGTTGGTGAGTCCAAGAATCATTAAGAATCTTTCAAACTTTTCACTTCTAAGAAAATTGGTGAAGATGTTTGGAATCCACTCATTTATGGAATAGTCGCGTAGATGGATTGTCTTGGCCTCAACATGATGTCGAATCAAATGGCATTTTGTATTGATGTGTTTCATCCAATCATGGAATTTTGGGTTCTTCGAAAACTTTACTACAAAAGTGTTGTTAGTCATGAGAGGATTTGAATGAATTCTTTTCCTATTGCAAATATCGTAGAATTCTCCTGAGCCACACAATTTCCTTTATTGCTTCAGCTACTACCACATATTCTACCTCAGTTGTGGAATCTGCTAGAACTAATTTTTTGTGTGATCTCTAGGAGACAACTCATGATCGAAGACTCATAGCATAACCTAAAGTAGATACCCCAATTTCGTTTCTCCATCGAAGTTTAAAACAAAGTATCCAATCAAGCTAAAGTCGCCCAACTGTGTATACTTGAGTCCAAAGTCTTGAGTTCCCTTCAAGTACTTTGGAATGTTTCTTGCAGCAGACCAATGTCACTCACAAGGATTTCAAATTAATAGATATTATGATATATTCATGTTTGGAACATGTGGTTGACATGTGTGTTCAGTTACAAGGCAGCATGCTTGGCACAACAAGGTAAGATAACTGGTATATTGTTATATTTATTTATACACTGAAAATTATGTGTATATGGAAATATGATGCAAGGGATTGCATGGCAAAGATACTACAATGAAATCTTGAAGAATGCTTGGGTTGAGCTTTCGTTGGAATCATTGGGAACCCATGGGGTTGAGTCACGGTGTTTTCTGTTAGTTTTTTGATTTCAGTATTCTTTGACTTGGTTGTGCTTGACTTGCAGTTTTTTTTTTATGTCTAGTGTATGGCCATAACACTTTATTTTCCTGGTATTGTATTGCTATTAGTTTTTGATGGTTTTCTTCTTGGTTTTTTTTTTTTTTGTTCTTTCCTTTCATATTTTGTGTGTCTTGGAATTTATTTGGGAAAGAGGGAAGTTGATGGATCTCGGGGTGAGTTGTGTGGTATTCGATCTTGGGGTGATTTGTGTGGTATTTGACAGGTAATGTAATACTTGGATAACATTGGTGCATGTATAAGGGAAGATGAAGGCAAGAGTATTATAGTCGGTTGAGTTGGTTGGGTCCATTTGGATAAATGGATTATGGAAGAACAATCATGAGAAAGGTATTAGGAAAGGTAAAGAAAATGGGTTTAAGGTAACAAATGCTTGGCTAGGTCGGGAACTATTGTTCTCAATGTTTTGCATGTTGTGCATGGATAAAGGGAGTTATATTAACCTTTACCTTATGATACCTGGCAATTATGTTGTGATCATGGTTATGTTGATGTCTATATATGTATACATGTATGTACGTATGCCGTTTTCTAATAGGGGTGTTATAGATCATGATTGTTTTATGCTAATGATTATATGTATGCATGTATATATATGTATGTATGCCATTATCTGATAGGGTCTTCAGGGATTGTGATTTTCTTATGTTGATGTTTATATGTATATATATGTATGTATGTCATTGTCTATAGGGTCATCAGGGATCATTCTTGTGGAGGAATGATTGTTTATGCAGGTGAATGGCATGAAGAGGTTCCTCATTTACGAGGAATCAAGTGGGAAGAATAGCCCTAGAATATTTATGAGGTTAGGATCATGTGGATATGAATTGATATTATATGTTTATACTATACATATTTTTATGTTATAGCAGGTAATGTTGAGGAATACATTAGCAAAATGAAAGTAGTGTAATATGTGACATGTTGGGACAAGCATGGATAGTGGAAATACACTAGAAGTAAGGTTTCCTGGTAGAGATAGTCTGGTTTTTGGATGTGCAATACTACTGTTGTGTACCTATTGTGCATGATGTACCTATGGTGTTGTGTGCATATTGCATATATAGTGTTGTGTGCCTGTTGCATGTGTGGTACTATGTACGTATAATGTTGTGTAAATGTTGCACATATGGTACTGTGTACATATGGTGTTGTGTACATATTGTATAACAATTCTATGTACATATGGTGTTGTGAATGTGTTGTATAATGGTGTTATGTACCTATGGTGTTGTGTATGTGTTGTATATGTGGTGTTGTGTACATATGGTTTTGTGTACATGTCTTATATGGAGTGTTATGTACATATGGTGTCATGGGAATGTTAGATATGCAATGTTGTGTACACGTTTTATATGCAGTGATGTGTACATATGGTGTCATCGGTATGTGCATATATAGTGTTATGCATGTTGTACATGTGGTGTTGTGTGCATATGGTGCCATGGGCATGTTGGATATGCAGTGTTGTGTACATATGGTGTCATGGGTATGTGCATATATAGTGTTATGCATGTTGTACATGTGGTGTTGTGTGCATGTGCACATATAGTGCTATGCATGTTGTACATGTGGTGTCGTGTGCATGTGGTGTTGTGTAAATGTTGTACATGTGGTGTTGTGTGCATGTGGTGTTGTGTACACATTGTGAAGATGGTGTGGTGTACACATTGTGCAGTTGGCACTATGTACATGTGGTATTGTGTACACGTTGTACATGTTGTGTTGTGTATATTTGGTATGGTGCTACAGGTATTGTGCAATCATTGTATCATGACATGTGTATTCATGGTATTGTATGGTGGGTACGTATATGTCTTTTGTTGTACACTAGATCTAAGCATATGTGTTGTGTTGTACACTGGGTGTAGGTGTATGTGTCGTGTTGTACACCGGGTGTAGGTGTATGTTTCATGTTGTACACTGGGTGTAGGTTTATGTGTGGTGTTGTACATTGGGTGTAGATGTATGTGTGGTGTTGTACATCGGGTGTAGGTGTATGTGTCATGTTGTACACTGGGTGTAGGTGTATGTGTGGTGTTTTACACTAGGTGTAGGTGTATGTGTTGCATTGCATACTGTGTATGTGTATATGTTGTACAATGTGATGGGAAAGACATGTATGGTATTGTCTAGCCTTATTGTTGCTATTGAGGGGTGAGGCATTTTAGCCTCTGGATGCTCTTGTTGTTGCTATTGAGCGTTGAGGAGGTTTAGTCTCTGGATGCCCTTGTTGTTGCTATTGAGGATTGAGGTGGTTCCGTCTCTGGATGCCCTTGTTGTTGCTATTGAGGGTTGAGGAGGTTTAGTCTTGGGATACCCTTGTTGTGGATATTGAGGGAGGAGGTAGTTTAGTCTTCAGGTTCCCTTGTTACTTAAAGAGAAGGCATTAGGTGCTTGCCAAGTTTGGAAACTGATTCAATGTGTGTATGGAAAGGATAAATAACAAAGGCATAAGCAAAAGAATCATTTGAAATATAAGTATCATTATTTTATTTCAGTTTTTGATTATGCATGTGATCTATGAATCTGTTTTATGATGATTACATGTGATCTATGATTTTGAGTTATGATGGTTGGTTTTTGAGCTAACTTGATGTGATATGTTTATACATGATAATTTTATCAAAAGAGCTACTTTGACTTGTTGTGACAAGAAGAAAATGGAATTGCAAGTTTACCTTATTGACAGACCACCAATGAGGTATGATTTGAATTTATTTCAATTCCTTTAGTTTAATGAAAATTATGTGCTTGGTACAGGAAATCATGAAAATGCCTGGTTTGGGGTGGTTGAAAATGATTGCAAGAAATAGCAACAGTGGTAAAAGGAATTGGAACGGGAAGAAATATGATGGTAGATCACTTAGGAGTAGGGCCATTATAGGACACAGGTACCCGATAGTGTCCATTGATTTCCATGAGAATGCTATGACCGATATGATGATTTTGAGGTAGCTTATGCCTTAGTTTTTCTACCTTCTGATGTGAGGAATAGTTTCTAGTGGATGGATCACTCAGGATAGGGGATGTCAGGGAACTTGGAAGGTGAGTGATTGAATGAAAGGGGGTGATCGGATTTCCCGAGGGACTGTGTAGAAGAGGAGGGAAGGTTAGGGGATGGACTTTTTTTGGTTGTTAGCATTGCCAGATGGAATCAAATCCACATTGGGAGTGTGCCCTAGAACAATGAGTCTTTAACTATTAACTGAGGGAACAAGTAGCACAGGACTGTAGCACTGGACATTGAATGTAAATTTGACTTTGGCAATGGATTTTGGACTTCCTGGGAAGGACATGAATTCAGGTATTACTTGAGGGTGGAGGTGTGAGCCTCTCGACTCCCTTGCTATAGATACAAACATCGTATCCTTCTATTTGTCAGTTGGAAAAATGTGCATATGTATATATGTGTATATTATTGTAAATACTATATTGAGCTAGATTTATAAAGTTGCATGAAGAGTATGGTTATTTGTTGGTTGAAGCATATGTGCATGAGTATATGCGGTTGTGAAAATACAATAATTAGTTGTGTTATAAAGCTAAAATAAGTGGTATGGTTGTCATGTTTTTCATCATAATTTTTCCTTTGAGTAGGTTGTTATTGTAAATACTGCAACAAGCTAAGTTATAAAGAAATATGAGCAATATGTTTTTCTTTTTAGCGGTTTTTTGGTTGTAGGTGTCATAGAACATTAAGGATGGTGTTCCTCTAAGGAGGAGATTTATGTAACACACCTATGTTAAAATTTCATGTGATAAAAGTTAATACAGGCAAAATAAGACCACAGTTAAGGAACACTTATTTGAAGCTGGATTTTGGGAAAAATATCCTAGCGAGTATCGCTTGGTGTGTTTATGGCTAAGGGTAAATAGGAAAAGGCAATGGAAAATGATTTGGAAAGGCACGAGGCATTAATTGGCATATTATTTATGAAAATAAAGGAAATTAGGAGAAAAAGGAGGTGAAGGGTCACAGGTTGCATGTGAGGAGGAAATTGAAGGAAAATAATGGAAAATTGAAGAAATCAGGGGCATCATTATTAAAAAGACATCAAATCATTAGTTGATAGCCTTTTTATTTTTTTTATTTTCTTGGTCAGTTTAGTTTTTGAATTAATATTGAGAGAGAATAAGAGAATCAAGAGGAGAAGGAAAGCAAGCAAAAAAAGAAAGGACAAGGAAATCAAAGGAATGAAAAGGAAAGCAAAGGAAATCAAAGATCAAGTAAGGAAAAGTTGGATCAAGAATTTTCAACAAAAACACTTGCAGGTACTAGGTTCCATGTATGATTTCATAGATGGTTTTCACATGCATGGTATGTCCATGTTGGTATTTGGTTATCTTGTTTTCATTGGCATGGGTTTTCCCGGGTTTGATAGTGGATTTTAGCCTAGCCTTTCCATTTTTGGATAGCCATGGTGTGATGGGGTTTTTCTCAATGAGCTTTGGATTACCGAAATATTTTGGATTTGCGTGAGGTGGTCTCAATAAAATTTATGAAGGCCTAGGAATCCCTTGACTAGTAATGGTGGGATACATGGTAAAGCTTGAGGTTGGAGATTGGAAAATTACTCAAGGATGGTGAATGAATCTGGAGGCATCCAAGCTCAGTTTGGTTTTGTGATCTCAGGACTAGCTTAGGTGAGATCACGGTATGGTGAGGGTGGAAGTGGTTTAACCTCTAGATTTCCTTAGTTGTTTTTGGATTGGTTTATCCCATGACATCCAAAATTCATGCTTAGAATAAGGCACGGGGGTGATTTGATGAAAGAAATATTTGGTTTAGCCAATCTATGGTCAGGTGGTACATGGAAGTCCTAAACTTGGTTGGCTCTTGCCTATGTTTAATAAAAGCTAATTTTCTCTTGCTTTTGATTAGTAAAGGTACGTTTTATTATATGTATTTAATGGTCACTCTCTCATTGTTATTTATCTGGTTATATGTTGGTTATAAGCATGGTTATATGACAATTCTCATTCATGGTTGTTTTCATGTTTTTCCTTGTCAATGAAACAATAATTAATGTAAGACCTAATAGGTGTTATAATAGCTAATGTGAGAAGGCAATGACCCTTCTTGTTAACCTCAGATAAGTTTTCATCCCTTATGTTCATACTTGCATTCATGACCTATATGTTCCATATCTACCAAGTGTTTGATGGAATGTCAGTCCTGGTTGGGGATGGTTAGGTTAAGTCATCGCTCCAGTTTTAATTTTATAAGCATTTTATGCATTGCTTTTATGAGTTCTCGAAGTTTCATAGTTTTCTCGGTAGAGGTTAAGCCCCAGCCATGGAAAATAGCCTTAATTCTCAAAGTCGTTGGCACAATGCTAGAAGAAAAAGGCCACAGATACACTAATGTAGGCCTATGGGAGCAACTGTGAACCCATATTCATATGGAATTTTTTGAAACAGAGCAATTGGGACCCTAGGTCAGGGAAAAATTGTGTTATCTCTAGGGTTGGACACCTGGAGGGATTGGGTTACTCCTAGAGGACTTGTGGCACATGAGGGAAGTAAGTAAGTTCTTGCTGTGTCGACTCCATTTCGTTAAGGTCATTTAGGAGGTTGAGTAATATCATAGTAGCCCCTCATCTCATGTTTACCACGGGTAAGCCACTGAAAGTGGGTAGATGTGAGAGGAGGTGTGTTATAGCTATCAATAGTGGGAATACAACAATATCCTATCATTGATAGATTATTTCAAGTGTTCAAATTCAACTCCTTTATTGACACTTGTTAGATTGTATTAGGGTACCTTGATACTCATTAACATTATTGGTGAGTTGTCTCACATTTTTTTAATAGTATAATCAAACAATTTCTCACATGGTCGACTTCAGCTCATTTATTCCCATAGTGTAGAAGTGTGCCATATGTTTTCAATGAAGACCTTGGGCTATGCCAACATCTCAGTTCACTTGACAGTTTCTTCAGCTTTTTTTCCAGTGACACCTACACTTATATGTTGCACACGCTTTCAACAACATATTGTATGTTGGCACCTAAGTTTTATACAGTACCACTACTCCATCTACATGACTTTGATACTTTTTTTGGGATCAGTTATACATCATCTTTATATACATATCCTCCTATGTGATACTAAGGCATAGCTTCATTGTGTTCTTTCGTGGCTATGATCGAATGTTCTATTATGTATTATTTTAATCATGATCACACTTATGTATACATCATGTATCTACTTTATAGTTGATCATTAGACATGATTTACTATCTTTAAGCATGGATATGTCTGTCTCAAATATGAGTTCTCTTTTTGACTCCTTCCACAAGTATTTTATGGACATGAATATGGTGATCTCCTCTTGACTTATTCAAATGACACTTCCTTTTATACTTAATATATTTATGTCTTCATTCTCCCTTCTAACCTCATATATTAGTCTCACCACATGCATTATCTATTACTAGTTTCCTTTTCCATTTTGGCCTTAGGATCAACCCCACCAAGTTGTGACATGGACCCTTCTTGTTGTTTACAAGTGTCATAACTTTTGTGTTAAAGCCTACATTATCATGGATACTCTATATAGTACCTTTTTGTCACTTGGAAACCATGATGAAGTTATCTTCATAGGTATGGGAGTAGTTTTTAGTCCCTTCATGATTTCACGTTGAAGCGTCATTCTTCCTCTTCACTCTTATTTTGACTCTATATCGTAGAGGCTCCCGTGTGTTGATTTGTACTATTGCATTATATATTAACCTATTACACCCATTTTGGCCTTTAGAAAGCTTCATTTTTCTCCCGTATAAGCCACTTTGTGTCTAGTTATTCTCAGTATCATATCATCTACTTGGGAATTTACTTGTGTCAATAAATAATGATGTCACTGACTTCTTGGTGGTGAGCCTACTATTATCAACTTCGGTAAATTTCTCTAAGAGTAGAACTAGAGTTACACCCTAGCCCTATTTACATCATCGATAGGTGACCTTATGCCCAATATTGATCAACATCATGTTTCTTTGACTAGGTGGTTTCTCTTGTGTTGAAAATTAGCTTAAATTATCACACATTGGGATTCATGCAATACCTTGGTTTCCATTTGACCTTATTAGAAGATTCCTCACCTCTGTGTCAACTTTCATTATTGGTTGGTTCAAATGACTTATTTTTTGTGCTAGATACAACTTATTCACATCAGAAATGTACTTGGTGGTGATTACTTCATCTCTATTCTTCTCAATCCTTACAAATTATTAGCCTACGGGTTACGCTCATGTTGGTTGATGTGGGATTCCCTAATTCTTTCCTTCTAATGGATATTTTCCCATCAAATCCAACTAATTATTCTAGGAACAAGATATAGATTCCTTTTATCAATACCTTAGGATTTGCAGTCATCAGTGGTAGACTCCTTCACTATCAATAATGGGAGTACAATAATGTCCTCTGATTGATAGATTTTTTCAAGTGTTCAACTTCAACTCCTATATTCAAACTTCTTAGATTGTATTGGGGTACCTTGACACTCGTTAACATTATTTGTGAGTTGTCTCACATTTGTTAACAATATACATCAATGAACGATAATCAAACAACTTCTGATGGTCAACTTCAGTTCATTTATTCGCATAGTGTAGAAATGTACCATCTGCAGGCAGTGAAGACCTTGGCTTGTGTCAACATCTTAGTTTACTTGACAATTTCTTTAGCTTTTTTCTAATGACACCACACTTATATGTTGCACACTCTTTCAGCAACATCTTATATGTTGGCAACTACGTTTTTTATAATACCACTACTCCATCTACATGAGTTTGGTACTTTTTTGGGGATCAATTACACACCACCTTTGTATAGATATCCTCCTATTTGATACTATTACATAACTCTATTATGATCTTTCATGACTATTATTGGATGTTCTATTATATATTCTTTTGATCATTATCACACATGTATACATAATGGATCCACTTTATACTTCATCATTAGACATGCTTTACTATCTTTGAGCATGGGTATGCTTGTCTCAGATATGAGTTCTCGTTTCAAATCCTTCCACGGGTATTTGATGGACTAGAATCTGGTGATCTCCTCTTGATCTATTCGAATGTATCCTCCTTTTATACTTAATTTATTTCAGCCATCATTCCCCCTTCTAATCTCAAACATTAGGGGGCATCTGTTATAACATCTTTCAACACTCATGCAGACCAGATGCTCTTATATGCCTTGGGAAACTCCCTTCCCCTTGTAGACATAAATTTATCTCAAAAAAGTGTTTCTCAAAATCCATACATGACTCTTCCTATATAATAACATGTACATACACATTTTTTAAGAACAATATTGATGTAAACATTTTTGAAATTTTGAAAATATATATATATATATATATATATTATATATATATATTATTATTATATATATATATATATATATAATATATATATATATATAACTATTTTTTGGGTGGGGTTACAAGTTATATTGAAGACCACCTATAAGAGCTTGTCACCTAACTGAATTAACTAGTTTGATATTGTATATACACACCCTTTAGGTAGGCCTAATTCATTCCTAATGAGAGGTATCATTATTATGTCCAAATTTTGTCAGATCTAGTTTACGATTTTCTCATGCCTTCTCCACTCCTAGTCTTCAGGAAACACTTGTTTCCTTGCAGAGATGGTCATCCTCCTTATCTATCATATTCTTGTGTATATTGGAGAGGAATTCTTTGATGGCTTCAGCTGGATGGATCTAGATGAAGGTTTTGTCAGTACCTTCGATTAGGATTAGGTTGTAGCTTCACCTATTCTTGTTACTTTCAGTTAATAAGGATACTCGTGTCCTATTTCCAAATTTCATTATTGTAATATATATCTATATCTATATATATATATTTATGATTCTTATGATGATTTGTCATATATATATGTACTTTTACTTTGAATTTAGTGATCTACTCCTATCTCTATGACTCATTTGCAGGTCTACACAGCTTGGAACATAGGATCTTCGAGTACGTTTCTGATCCCTACATTAGTGAATTTAAGTGCTTAACATGATTGTGTGAATCTTCCTTGTTATATTTTTATTTCATTCTATTGGGGATCTCAACCCTATCCCTTGGGAACATTTCCCTTGATCAAGCACATTTTTCTTTATTATCTTGCTAGCCAACACATTCTGAAGAAGTAGTTGAAAATAAATAATGGGTTAAATATATGAATGAGGAAATTTCACCCATATAGAGGAATGATACATGAAGTCTTTTAGATCGACTAGAAGGAAAAAAAAAACATTGGATTCAAATGGGTCTATAAGTCCAAGCTTAGTAAAAAGGGGGAAATGGAAAAGCATAAAGTCATATTCATAGAAAACGTTTTTGCACAATATATTGGAGTGGAATATGAAATAACATTCACCCTAGTAGCAAGATTGGATATCATTAGAACAATATTAGAAATAGAAGCAAAGAATCATTGGCTATTTTACCTAATGGATGTCAAATGAAAATTTTTAAATGGGACCTTGAAGAAAGAAGTTTATGTAGATTATCCTCGTGGGGGCTTCATTGGGGAAGAAATATAATCACGACGGCTTCATTGGGGAGCAATACCATACCACGTGCATTCATATTGGGGGATATATATTGAAGAAAAATAACATAATATATTGAAAATATAATAGGGGTAAAGGGTTTTTATATTGCTAGTTTTAAAAAGTGAAGCTCAAAGTTAATGGAAAAAATATAAAGGAGTATAAAACATGTTAATGAAAAAATGGATACGTACAATATCTAGTGAACATAATGGTTTTCTAAATTGGGAAGGTGTTAATGGTTTTCTAAATTGGGAAGGTGTATTGGGTTCATATTGGCAGGGGGTTAAATAATGTGATTTTTAAAGGTATTTTCCAATATGTAGTCAAATTAAGGGTATTGTTTAATATGCCACAAATGCACGTGCTATGTTAGAGGTCCATCGAGTGAAGCCCCCGTGAATATAATACTATGTGGGATCATATTGGGGAATATATATTGAGAAAAAATGACATAATATATTTGGGGATATATAAGGGGTAAAATACTTTTATATTTGCAAGTATAACAAATGGAGCTCAAAGTTAATAAAAATTTATTATTAAAGGGATGTAAAAAATGTTAATGAAAAAAATGGATACCTATAATATAGAGTGAAAATAGGGGGTTTTTAAATTGGGAAGGTATATTGGGCTCATATTGGTAGGGGGTTAAATAATGTGACTTTTAGAAGTATTTTTCAATATGTAGCCAGATTAGAGGTATTGTCTATTATGCGAGGAATGCACGTGATATTTCATAGGTTCATTGAGTGAAGCCCCTATGCATGGCAATCATAAATACAGATGCCATTGTTGTTTACTCACTTGAATAATTGAATTAAATTTATGATCATATATCTGTCCATTGACTGGGTTGTTTATGAGAAATTCGCATTCCAATTCTTCTCGAAAGGCATCATCTTCCAAGGTCATCAAATCGACAAAGATGCAAAGAGATTTTGTTGTAAAATCTAAAGTAAAGAAAGCATGTTGTTGCAAGTATCTGCGAGCGCATCCATACTCTGGTGGGGATATTACTTATGTTGAAATTTCCCTACTTTGAGTTTGGATTTGCATGCGCTAGGTGGTATATCCAATAGAAAATGCATCGAGGTGGAATGGACCTATTACTCAGATCGAAGGTCAAATATTTGTCATTATACACTAGAGGGTCTGTGATGTTTGGTGGACAAGATACATATAGAATGATACGATGGAAACCTAACTTCCCACACCTTGACTTTTTCATCATACAAATATGTTGATCCCTTATCACGTCCATATTTACAAACTATATCGAAAGTAAAGGTAGAGTCTCAATCATATATACCCATAACATGGATGGGGTCTCTGTTTCGTGGCTACTTTGCATGGCATAGATCTCACCGAGGTGACTATAAAGTAATGGTTTGATGCTAAGTGGACAAACATTATTTCCTAAATAAACTAACACAACATGAAACAAAAATTAATAGCCCGTTAACCTCATTTACTTGAACCATGTTCATGTGAGCCATGCTAAGGCTAACTGAAAAATAGTCAAAGAAAACAATTTGCAATACATATTATTACTAGTTAGCAAAGAACAAGAGTGAATTGGGTTATAATTTTCTCCTTCACATTGCTGACTTGGGTTTGAATCACAATGAACAAGAATATCGCACGTGCAAGAGCAATTATGGGAAAAACAATTAGTGAGAGAAGGGACACCTACACATCTGTAGCTCAATAATGAGGAGGAATGTAGCTTGTAGATACAAATTTATACAAGTGAATCAAACAATAAACCCCCAAATCCAACCCTACCAATGCCTAAATAAACTAATGCAATATGAAACAAAAAATGAATAGCTCATTAACCTCATTTACTTGAACCATGGTCATGTGAGCAATGTTAAGGCTAACTAAAAAATAGTCAAAGAAAATGAATTGTAATGCATAGCATTACTAGTTAGCAGAGAACCAAAGTGACTTGGGTTTTAATTTTCCTCCTTCACATTGCTGACTTGGGTTTGAATCACAAAGAATATATAGAGAAAAATAATATCGTGCATGCAGAGGCATATCTAGGACATAAACTTAGTGAGGTAGGTGACCCCTACACACAACTCAATAATGAGGAGGATTGTAGTCTGTAAGTAAAATTTATACAAGTGAATCAAATAGAAAACCCTCAAATTCAACCCTACCCTTGTCTTCTAGGAATGGTAGAGGGTGAAGTGGCCCCTAACCATTACCATTCCTAGAAATCTTGCGATTGGAAGCAAATATGACATGAAATCGAGGCGATTGAAGCAAATCCACCCTACAAACCAAGCAAATCGGGGCTTGAATGCTTATTTGAGCTTATTTTTCATTGGCTAAAATATAATAAATATTTACTTTTCTAAATAATTTTCGGGCTAACTATAAAAAAGGGGTTGTAATATAAAAAATTCACCTCTCCAAAATATAAAACCGCTTAAATTGCAACCATGGGCTAATACTCACCCCTAAATTTTTTTATATTTTTCTTTTCACATATAAATATTAAAAATCTTTAATCATATGAATCAAATACAGATATGTATGTATAAAATATTTCTTTATTGTCTTTCAATTCCTAATAGATTCTTGAGCCCATGGTGGTGAAATTTTGCTTTTTATTACTTTCCTATATTCGTTTTGAAAAACATTATCTCCCTATATTTTCCTGTTATTACTATTATTATTATTATTATTATTTATCTAGAGGAATAAAAATTTGGGCTGGTTCCATACTCTCATGATACAAAGTTGACTCCAATTATTACCACTATAACTTCTAGGGGCCTACATATGCCCCTTCCATAGGCACAAGTGAATCAAGGAATTAGAACCTCAAACTTCCTCATATCATTTTCACAACTATCACCAATTAAAACTACTCCCAAATGATGTTATTATTATTAATAATAAATCAAAAATATAATTTTAAATCTTTATAAACTTTAAGTGATAAAAAATTAATTATTTTTTTTATAAAATTATCAAACAATACACTTTTCGTCGTAATAAAACTTTATATTAACTGTTTTTAATTCAATCTCCAAAATACCAAATAAAGATGTTGCTTCCAGATCTCGAATATCCCATTTGCTAAAGCTTTTATTAAAAAGTTGACTTCTTACCAATCTAATGAAACATTTCACTATTTTTCATCCTCCATTTGAATCCTCCCATTCTAATAATTATTCCTTTTCCTATCTAAATACTTCAATTTTACAGTTTGTTTACTTATAGATTATTCTAAATAACAAAAAAATATCTCTAATTTCAATGGCGATTCATGTGGATGTAGTAAATTATGTAAATATGATAAGTCACATTATTATTCACTTATAAAATGAAATTAGATTAATTTTATTTTTCAACCACACATTTTAAATTGGTATAAAAATAAGTAGTTTTCCATCTTTTTCTGATGTCTATGAATTAATTTGATTTAGATTGATGACAAAAATTCTAGAATTTTCTTATTGGAGTAAGTTAGGTGAGGTCTAAGATCACTATAACACCAAGAGTATATCCAACAATGTCTAAACCATATATACTAGGTATTTATGAAGTCGTGACTCCAAGAAGATGGGGGAGCCTACTCCTTGAGCCTTATGACAGTGGGTCACAGGTGTTCTCCTCCGGGATTTCAAACTGGATGGAGGGTATAACATCCCATTGTGCCAACCACCATTTATTGTTAATAATAATAATAATTCGCTAACTTGAAGCTCCATATCTTTCAAACAAAATTATGACTTTATGTATTTTCACTTTTCCCAAGACATGGCATCCCTTTTAATTCTCTTTAGATTTTTTATAACTTCTACATAAAGGGTCTTTGAAGACCATGATTAAAATGTTTCGATTCAGTGTGTTAAGTAGGGTTTTTAGTAACTCATTACAGGGGATGTGCATACTTCCTTCCATGCTTAACATTGAGTTAATATTGATGAAAACAATTTTTTTAGCATTAGCTATAATAAAATATTTGAATGTCCACTTTAAATAAAATATTTTGATATCAACTATATATACACACATATTGACATATATACATACAAATTGTTTTAAAGTGCTTTATACATCTTGGTATGGAAAAGATGTTCAATTTATTTAATACTTAATATACAATTCCTTCAATACTTAACATGGAATTAACATGTTTTATTTTAAATATATTAATAACAAAAAATATATTTATATAGGCTTTGAATAAAATATTAACATTATATTGAAAATAAAAGAATTCATTATGGTTAAATCATATATATAACTTCAAACCTTTCATGTTGAAAGATGATTAAGTCTCTCTAAGTAAAAACTATTTTTAAATTAAAAAAACTTAAAAAAATGATTGCACTTGAAATGATTTGATCTTTAACTTAGATAATTTCAAAGCTAAGATAGATCTGGGCTAATATACAACTAAATGAACAAATTCATCATATAAGATCATAATTAATTTTTCTAAGACAAAACCAACATGGAATCCTTAAAACATATATGAGGTATAGATTCTCTCTTAGAATCAACAAAATTACTCATTTTTTCATAATCCTAAGAAATACTTAAAAGAGAATATCTAATTCTTGTAATTTAAAAGATGTGTAATTTTGTAGTAAACTTTTTTTAATTAGATATATTTCTATTAGTAGGGAGAAATGTTATTATCTTCTTTTTCAATTCCCACATAATGAGTTTAAATTCATAATAAATATATTTTTATAATCAAAACTTACATTTTGATATAAAATTAATTTATCATTTGTTTTTCTTTTGGTAGGTAAGTATCCATGGGGATTTGAACCAATAACTTATCACAAGGAGTGACTTAACAGTGCACCCATTTACCATCAATCCAAAACCCATAGATTAACCTCATTTGATATTCCAATACTTTTTAAAAAATAAATGCAGTTTTTTTAAAATGATAAAACTTAATATTCTCTATCAAAATATTTATTTAAATTTAAAATATTTTGGAAAAATAAAATTAAAGTTTAATGTCTTTTTAAATAATACTTAAATTTAAAAATAGTTAAAACATAAGATTTATATAAAATTTAATATCCTTTAAAACTATTTGTTATTTGTCCTCGTATCATTGTCCGGCTATAATCACATATTATTTAAATATGATTCATGTAAAATTTAATATCTTTTAAAACGATTTGTCTTTATATTTCTATTTTGTTTCAATCACATATAAACCAGTTTAGTTTTCCCTCATACAATTTCAAAATTTTAATATATAATTATATCGTTAGCATTATAAGTAAATAATATATAAACACTCGTAATAAATAATTCGATTGAAATTCACACTTTCGCTGAAAATATGATATTATTCAATTATTTATAATAAAAGCTTAGTTAACTTATCCAGTTTTAAAGAAAAAAAAAACAAATTTAAAATGAATTAGAGCAACTGTATAAGACAAATAATAGCTTCTTACCTCTTATTATTAAAGAAATAAAAATAAAGAATTAGAGTGACTGTATAAATAGAATAATAGCTTCTTACCGACCAAATATCCTGAACGCTTGATTAAAAATAAAAATAATGAATTAGAGTGACGATATAAATTTAGAGCGACTTTCAAAGCAAAGGGGAATAAAAACAAAGGCAAAGTACAATTGAGATTCGTTACAGATGGCATTTGCTTCTTATAAATATTGATTTTCTTCATGATGTCATTGACGACTTTGGCATTCAATCATTCTCTCCCCTCAAAATCAAGTTTTATTGTGAGTCATATTCGCAACTGTTATATAATTCCAAATTTAGATATCCTGTTTTGGGAGCATGCTTATTTGCAATGATATTTTGATAAGAGTTGGATCTAGCAGTGTCACATTTTTATTTTTATTTATACTTTATTATATTAATAATCCAATGTGATTATTTCATTAAAATAGATAAAAATTGATTATGTAAATAAATTTAGATTTTCTTTTTTTAATTTTATTATTTTTTATTAAAAAATATGTTATTTGATTTATGGAAATTGTTTTTTATAATTTATTATTTTATTTTAAAATAATCTAAGATTAACCATTCTTATTCACTTTCACTTCAGTTATTAAGTTAGTTAAAATAATATGTTCAACTTATTAAGTGAGTTAAAAGAAATATTTTATAAAACATTTCGTTCATAATTTTTATAATTTATTTGAAGATAATTGCAATAATATTTATTTATTTTCTTTTTGAAATAAAATATTTTATAAATGATCTAATAGGATCATTATATTATTTGTCATTTATCTCGATGTTTTCATAGCAAAAAATGTGAAGGAATTAGCTCACTGGAACAGGTAAGATCCATTTTGGCAAATTGGGGTTTGAAACCTTCGGGGAGTATTTTGAGGCATCAAACAACATTTTTTTGTGCGTACATCTTTGTTTCTTAAGCACGAGACATTTTTTTTTCTTATTACACACATAGAGACCTTTCTGAATGCTCAATAATAACATCAAACACATTCTGTATGCGAATGTTATGCCACTCAAATGTTGACCTCCCTATTTTCACCACCATAATTTGAGAGGATGCCACATCAACCCCTATTATTCATGGAAAAGGAGACATCCATGTGATTTTTATGAAGAAGACTCTAAAAGAGTATATTGCAACTCTGATTAAGAGTTGAGGTAGTCAAACCTAACCACTAGTAGGCTATGAAGTTGTGTTATAACCACGTCACTAAGGGGAAAGGGGGTTCCATTCCTTCAAGTGTATTTGCTCCATAGTTGAGTAATAATAGGCAAGAGGAATATGATATAGAGATCACAAAGACGATTTGTGCATTGTAGTAGCCCACATGCAACATATCATAGTTCTTTGTACTCATAGCCATATTTCTATTCAAAGAAAGGGAGCGGAACGACCTCACCTTCCAACTGGCACTGATGCTTCACTCAATGAACCTCTGATGAGTCCCACTGAAGATTGAACTCCCCTACAATTTCTTTCATCAAGTTCGACTTTGAATCACATGTTGGAGATATTAGTAATAATTTTTAATAATTTGTTTGTTTGCACAAGAACCAAGAATTAGTTCCACTCAGGTAAATGCAAATTCAAGTCGATATCTCTCCACACAAAAAAATAATCACGTTCACATAAGGTAGCCCTTGGAGTGACCCTACCATCTCATTTGCTCACAGAGCACCAGTAAGGGAGCTACCCTACCATATCAGTCGCTCATACAGCAATGGTAAGGGAGCCACAGTCACTTGCATCAAGGCCTCTTGAGAGAGACCCTACAGTCATAGTCTCTCACCTACAGTGATAGAGAGAGCGACCAAGGAGTTTCATTCGCACATAGTCAGTCATGATGAGGGTGACTGTTGGTGCCATTCCATTACCCTGTTTTTCTTCTAAAAACATCATCAATTGCCTATCTTTTCCCTCCATTGACCCATTTACATCCATTGAAATTGATTAGTTAATAGCGTTATAGTTGTTAGTTTGCATTAAGGTTAATTTATGAATTTTTATGTTAGAAATTAGGAATTTTTAACAAAAAGGTCGCAAGAAGATATCACATCCTGTAAATGGTTTATCATCTGGCACATGGCATGACAGGCAAGCCAAAGCAGTGGATAAGGACGAGCTCCTGAATGTACAAGCATGAAGAAAAAATGATTTTACAGCAGATCAAAAGCTCCTACTTAGGCGGTCAATGTTCGGTCAAGCCCCAACCTTTTGGTTACAAAGGCAGTAAAAGCCATGGTTTCTAAATCGGTTTCATTTTGTCTTTTTGGAAATCGTTTTGTCTTTTTGGAAACCAGTTCATCTTAGAATGACCGCAAATCATTCCACTGTAAAAGCAGGAACCACTGCTTCAATGAATGTTCATTCGACTCAAGACAGGAAGGCAGATAAAAACTATGTATCATTTTTGTTTTTGGGACATGTTATGTTACCTCTGTGTATTGTTTTAAAGAACCGAATTAATATATGTGATTGCAATTCTTAGTGTTTGAATACAATTACGATTTCACTCCAACATTGTATATGCGTTAATCTTGTCGATTGATTGAACTCATCCCAGTGTACCATTGAAACGTGGACGGGCCCTGCGTGGATTGGTATATTGTGCCTTTCATTTTCAGTACTTTTGAATTTGTATAGAACACATTTCCATTGCCTTGGAACGCATGTTGTTTAATGTCATTTTCATAGCTCTTGAATTTACATAGAACGCATACTGTTGATGTTATTTCCATGCTAATGATTTTGTCAATTTGATTATGATTTCTCACAAATGGAATCTATGGTGCTTGCTTAAAGATATCACCGTTAGATCATTGGATCAAGTCTTGTAAGGGATTTGATCCAGCGTTATGCTTTAAGGCATTTCCATGAACTCTGTTTGCGTATGTATTTAAAGTTCATTGTGTTTTTTATTTCTTTATGAGTGCTTCAGTATTAACTAGATAGAGTTTTGTGCACAGAATCCTTGTAAGAGGATTCAAATCTTAGTCTAGCTATACTTTGTATCTCTGGGACAGTTAGATAATCTAGGTAATCTGAGTGTTAAAGTGAGAGGAAACATACCTCAACCTTCTGTAAAGAAGTACTGTCACCTATCACCATAAACACTTAGTTGAGAATCCTTTATGCCTATAGATTTTAGGCACACGCCTCGAAGTTTACTTACCCAGGTCGATAATAAATCTAGTCTAATCTAGCACCCTAGATTGGCCACTACATTTTGGCGTCGTTGCCGAGGAGGCGTAGTTAGAGAATTTTGAAAAAAAAAAACATCAATCAAAATATAAAAAAAAAATTAAATCAACGAAAACAAACCAAAAACACAACATAGATTTGATTGTCACTGTAGAAATCATGTTTGCTTATGCCTAGATCTAGAGATAGTAGAGGCAGATTCACAAGAACCCCCCATCCAAAAACTAATCTATCATCAAGAGCAGACTCTGTGGGAAAAACTGAATACACAACATCAGCTGAGGAAACCATCATACAAATATTAGAGGATAAATACAAATCAGGCCAAAGACTCACACTTATTGAGAGACAAATCTTATTGGCGCACGAATCTCAGAAGAAGCATCTCCCTGAATCTTCTGCAAAGAGTGAAAGTAGAAAAATAACTCAACAATCTTTAGAACAACTCTTTGGGACAAGTGACACTGAACAAACAATCAAATTACCAGAAGAATCTATAAAAATGGCTGAGGAAGGAGGAGGATAAGCAAGAAGACCCACTCTTGAACAAAAACACGATCAAGGAGAGGAGGAAGAATCAACTTTTAAATTTCCCATCCATGAACCTGAAGACGACAATGATGAGGAAATCAAAATGGAAAACGTACCTTCTTTTGTGTTACCAAACTTTTATGGCATGGCTTCAGAAGACCCAGATTCATTCTTGTTTGATTTTGACATTATATGTCGAACATATGGTTACAGAGATGATGCCCATAGGCTTAGACTCCTTCCAGCAACATTAAAGGCATCAGCACTAAAATGGTTTATGGGACTTGGTGAGCATGCAATCACTGATTGGGATGGCATGCGAAGAATATTTCTAAGGAAATATCAACCTTATTGTAGATCAAAGGATTCTAAAGATGATATCTTTAGGATGAATCAACAAGAGGATGAAAGCCTAGAGGAGTATTTGGAACAATTTGCTTATAATTTACAAAAATCAAAACATCGATCCATGACTCTTGACCTCATTAGAACCATATTCTTGAAGGGCATTTGAGAGTAATACTTAGATGATCTTAATATTATGGGAAAAGGTGATATCTCCACCTTACCTTTCAAAGAAATTGTTGATCTATGTGAAAAGTATTCCAGGAGAAAAGCAAAAATTGGGAAAAGAACCATATCATCCAAAGCCACAAAATCTGCTTCATCTAGTGTCACACGAGCTGAAATAGGAAACTTATTAGAGGAATTCAAAACAGATTTGTTAAGTACATTAGGGACCCAAATTGACACTCTTAAAGCCAAGAAAAGACAAGAAGAGGAAGATCAAATGATGGCTATCTTTTGTCCAAAATGCCGAAATACGCATGCCTTGAAATATTGTCCATTAGAGAATATTCAAGTTTGTGCCTTTTGTACTGAAAATCATGATATATTTCATTGCTCTAAAGTTAAGGTTTTGCAGAATTGTAATGTGGCAGCCAATACAGATATGGAGAATGTCTATTTTATGGGCACAAAAATACCATGGCAGCCAAGACCTCCACCTCAAGGTATGTTCCCAAATCAGAATTTACAATTTCCTGCACATGATCAGATGTATGCTCAGAATTCATGGAATGTACCCATGCCATGGTAGCACCAGAGTTACCCACAACAACAATGGAGACCATCCCAGTAATACTCTCAACAATATCCATCATACCCTCAACCATACCAATCATATTCACAGCCATATCAACAATACCATCAGCCATATTCGCCATATCCTCAATCATATCAGCAATATCCTCCGCAACAAGTTGTTTACCCACATCAATCTCAACCCACTCAACAAGAATTGCCTGCTCCTCCACCAATAAATCCACCACAATTACAACTTCCATCTAACCCCCAACCTCCTAGACCTACTCAAATACCTGCTCAACCTGTACCAAATCCAAATAATAGAGTAGAGAGACTAGCTTACAATGTAGATGAGGGACCCTCATATCCCACATTACCCTTGCAAAATATCAATTTGAGGTCTGGGAAGGTACTTCACAAAGAATCCCCATCAGTTGAAAAACAAGGAGAAAATGAGGAAAACGAAAATGAAACCCCCATTCAAAGGAAACCAAACGATGACATTAAATACAAACAGATGCAACCATTGCAACCACCACCTTTTCCAGACCGATTGGTCCAAACAAAACTTCCCATGTCTATACCACAGTTTGATGTTTTAGATGAGCTAAAGAATGTATACATAAAAATTCCGCTACTGCAAGCCATAAAAGACATTCCCATATATACTAAAGCCATCAAAGAACTGTGTCTTAAGAAGCCTACTAGGAAAAGAGTTGATCCACAAACCATTCATGTTATTGGACAGTTAGCTGGCCTTATGGCAAACACCATTTCAATGGAAAAGTATGTTGATCCTGGTATTCCCAGAGTCACTACAATCATTAAAAACATACATATTCCAAACACTTTAATTGATCTTGGGGCCACCATAAATGTGATGACTCTTGAAACCATGAAAACTCTCCAGCTCACAAACTTGCAGCACACAATAATTGTTCTAGAACTTGCTGATAGGTCTAAAGTGATTCTTGAAGGGATTTTGGAGGACATAATTGTTTCACTGGACTCTTGGGAGTATCCAGTGGACTTTTTAGTTCTTCAACCAAAATCCAATTTAGGAGGACACCCTATCATCCTTGGTAGACCATGGTTATCAACTATTGATGCATTCATAGTATGTCGATCGGGTAATATGATCATCTCACGAGGAACTGAAAGAAAACACACTTTTACCCATAAGCACAATCACCAGCAGTAGCACACAATTTATGGCTTGATGATAAATACAATGATAAGGTAGAAGCTCAATCTGTTTTCAGCATCAACCAAATCTATGATTTTCAAGAACATGATAATGATGACTTGGTAGAATTGTTTCTCTCTCAACCAAATGTGTCTGAGGAATTGAGGAATGATCAATACCATGCTGCCAATGAACTTCTAGCACAAAATTTTCAGGAGACATGCACCATTCATTCTTTGCAAACAACATTTCACAACATTTTCCCTATCCAATCCATCACAAACACACGGAGTAAGACCATAGAGATTAGTCCAGGAAAAACTTTGAATATTGGCACTCACCTAGACTCATCTCGGGAAGAGAAATTGATTCAACTATTGAGAAAATACCAGAAGGCATTTGCCTAGGACTACACTGATATGCACAGAATCCACCCTGAAACATGCACTCATCATATTTATACAGATAGCAATGTTAAACCGGTGAGGCAACCACAGAGACGAATGAATCCCATGCTTCAGGATATTGTTAGAGAAGAATTACAAAAACTGTTAAGAGTCAATTTTATCTATCCTATCTCTGACAGCCAGTGGGTATCCCCATTGGTTGTAGTGTGCAAGAAAAATGGTAAGTGGAGGATTTGTGTTGACTACAGACAATTGAACAAAGCCACCCTCAAAGACTATTTCCCACTACCATTTATTGACCAAGTGTTAGACACACTAGCTGGGAAATCATCATTCTCTTTTCTTGATGGTTTCCGTGGCTACAACCAGATCAGGATAGCCTTAGAGGACCAGGACAAAACCACTTTTACTTGTCCTTGGGGCACCTATGCTTATAATGTTTTTCCATTTGGACTTTACAACACTCCAGATACATTTCAGAGAGCTGTATTAGCTATCTTTGCTGATTTAGTTCATGATTGTGTTGAAGTTTATATGGATGATTTTTCAATGTATGGTGATTCATTTGAGCATGCATTAATAAATCTTGAATTTTTTTTGAAGAGATGTATTGAAGCTAATATGTCCCTAAGCAACGAAAAATGTTTTATCATGTTAAATGAAGGGATAGTATTAGGACACTATATTTCTTCTCACGACATTAAAGTTGATCCATCAAAAATTCAGATCATTGTTGATTTGCCAATTCCGAAGACTCAAAAGGGGGTAAGAAGTTTTCTTGGGTATGCAAGCTATTACAAAATATTCATTGAGCATTTTAGTCGAATATCTTTACCTTTGTTTAAACTTCTAGCCAAAGATGCACCTTTCAATTGGAATGATAATTGTCAACAAGCATTCAAAACACTCAAAGTAAAGCTATCAACCACACTAGTCTTAAAAGGACCTAATTGGGACCTACCATTTCACATCTTTACAGATGCATCTGATATTGCAGTAGGTGCCTCATTAGGCCAAAAAGAGCATTCTTGTCATTATGCCATTTATTTCATTAGCAAAAATCTAACACCTGCAAAATTAAACTACACAGTCACAGAAAAAGAAATGCTTGCAGTCATACATGCTGGGAATAAATTCCGACATTATATAACTGGTTATGAGGTTTTTGTACATACTGACCATTCTGCATCAAACAGTTAATGAATAAACCAGTAACTAGTGGCAGAGTTACCAGATGGTTGTTATTGTTACAGGAATTTAACATCACAGTGTTGGATAGACCAGGTAAGGAGAATCAGGTGGCAGATTTTCTTTCTAGGCTGCAAAATCAAGGTGAGGTTGTTCTGGTTGAAGATTCTTTCCCAGATGAAAATTTATTTGCAATTGCAGTAGTGAATCCTTGGTATGCTGATTTGGCCAATTACTTGTCCACAGGAAGAACACCGCCATCTTTTACTTCAAAGGAAAAGAAGAGGCTAATCAAACAGAGTGCTCGATACTCTTGGGTTAATGGCGATTTATTTTACACTGGTTATGATATGATTATTAGACAATGTGTAAGAAATGATGAAATTATTGATATTTTAAAATCTTGCCATGATGAACCGTGTATTTTGCAGCTAAATGAACAGCATTCAAGATCCTTAGTCTTGGATACTACTGGCCATCCATTTTCAAGGATTCCGAGAAGTACGTGAAGAGTTGTGATAGTTGTCAAAGAATGGGTAGGCCAACAGCTACAGATGAGATGCCACTTCAGCCTCAAGTACACCTAGAGCCATTTGAAAAATGGGCTCTAGACTTCATAGGACCCATCAATCCAACTTCCAATGGTAAGAGGTGCATCTCAGTACGTACCGATTATGTGACAAAGTGGGCTGAAGCTAAAGCACTAGTCCAGGCAACTAAACAGACAGTGGTAAATTTCCTCTTTGAAGAAATTTTTGTAAGGTATGGAGTACCAAGGGAGATAGTAATAGATCAAGGTACTCAGTTTACTTCAGAATTAGTTAAGGACATCACTGGAAAATATCAAATCAAGCGCCGAAGAAGTACACCTTACCATCCACAGGCCAATGGCTAGGTGGAATCAACAAATAAAACATTGAAAGGAATTATCACTAAGACTGTATCAATGAACAGAAAGAATTGGGAGGAGAAGCTCAAAGATGCACTCTGGGCTTATAGAATCACCTGGAAGAATACTACAGGATTTACACCATATCAATTGGTGTATGGCAAAGAGGTAATGCTTCCAATTGCGTTTCAAATACATACTTTTAAGATGGCTGCAGATTTGGGAATTGATCTTAATGAAGCACAACAAGAAAGAATTCAGCAGTTGAACCAGCTGGATGAAATGAGGCAGCAAGCAGAGGAGACAACACTCCTCATGCAAAAACAAAGGAAGCAATGGCATGATGCACATATCAAGAAAAAACAATTCAAAGAAGGAGATTAGGCTTTACTCTTTGACTCTAAATTCAGAGATCATAAAGCCAAGTTTACTACACATTGGATGGGCCCATATGAAATAGTTCAAGTTCATGAGAATGGATCAGTCCAGCTTACTACCATTGATGGAGAAGGTCACTCCTTTCTTGTTAATGGCCATACGTTGAAACTCTATCATAAGCCCATCACCAAGGAGGATATTCTTCAAACTGTATCTCAACAAAGGGAGGTTGAGATATTGCAGCCTTCAGCTGTAGTATCTCTACCTTAGTTCATTTCATTTCCATTTTATCACTTAAAAATAAAAAAATTAATAAATAATAATAAATATATATATAATAATGCTTTAGATGTGAAAACCAAACTCTGGCACACTCTAACCCAGAATTCTTACTTGAAAACCAATTCTTTGGCTGGCAAGAATTCCTTGTTCTTTTTGTTACTTGTTGATTTCTCACTTCAATAATGACTTGAGGACAAGTCAAAGCTTCAATGGGGAAGAAGCATCAGCATTTTTTTTTTCTTATCTCATCTCCTCACTACAAATTTTCAAAGAGTTTATCTCTTCATTGTAAATTCTAAAGAAGTTTGTTTCAACACTTCAGTATTTCAATAAAGAAGTTGTTTGTGTCTTTGTTTTAATCAGAGGGACCTATTTTAAGCACTATGCAGTGGGACCTGTTCAGAAGACCATGATACCAGCACCAACAATAGAGGGACCTGTTCAATAAACATAAAAGGGACCTGTTAGAGACTGCTACCTCAAGCCACTTCCGCAAAGCTTCAACAAAGTTCAGCAGAGATCCAAAGGTTGCTTGTCACCAAGCCTCCATCAAACATCAAAGATCAAAGAAGTTGCACACATATAGTCTTTTCTAGATTTCGAAGAGGCTGTGAAAACATTATCTAGATCTCAGAGGGACCTGTTGAATCCAAATTTATCTCAGAGGGACTTGTTATGGACATCAAAGATTCATCACATCTGAACAAGAAATTCTATCTATGCATGCCAACTCAACTCTTGATCAATCGATAAAAGTGTAAAGTATTGTTATCATTTTTATTTTTAACATTTAAATTCTTAGATTACTTTAGTGTTAAATGTAATGACTGTAATTGCTTATAATCAATTTCAAAAAAATTCCCCACATATCCACCACTTTCATCATATTTTTAATCCCTACCATGTTTCAACGCTCTAGCCTATCCCCATATTTTCCTACGCTTTCTAATCCACTATCCCACCACCCTCCCAGCCTTGCTATTCACTCCCTATCAGCCATCAAAACTTACTCTCGGTCCAACATCTCCTTAGTCGGCCAAGAACTAATGAACAAGGGACAGGTGGTGAACTCTCGGGAAGCCAAATGTTATATAGTTTCATGCATTGATTTTTTTTTAATCGACCAACTTATGACATGATCGCTCGACCGAGTCGACTCATGCAAGCGACTATCCGTTATTACAGCCCCAGTACTTCATACATGCTCATGGTGTTCTCATGATGGTATTCACACAACCCAGTACATCTACTCCCCTGTCATTAAACTACGAATATGCTCTGTAATTATTACATTGAATTGGGTCGAGTCGGTTGTTAAATCCTATTTCATTCTCAGTTGTAGAAGTGTGTTCCACATTAGAAATTCAAAGTGCTGTGATTTTTAAAAAAGAACAGAGGCCGAGAATGCCAAGTGCTACGAAAGCAAAGCACAATATTTGGGCTCACAAAAATTCTATCTCCGCCACAATTCAAGGCCAGTCATCCGGTCACTACTCAAGCCACCGAAGGAGCTGATTGCGAAGAACAGAGGACGCCATCAGGCTAGTTGTGTGGAGCGAAAAGCAAAGGTAACAAACTAAAGTACCCTTGTTCGATTAATAAGCATAAACAAAGAGGGTTAGAGCAAGAATTCTCTGTAAAATGACTAATAGAGTAGAACCAAACACATTTGATAGCTTTCAGTACCACGATGACTGCATTGAAATTTTAAGAGAGAAACAATGGCTACTCTTCTTGGAAAAGTTTAATGGAAGCAACGAGGAAGTGACTAAACAATTTGCCTTTACATTCAATGGGGAGAAGGCGCTGATAGGTAATTTCTCCTTTAGAGTCTCATAAGACACTATAGCACAGTCCTTAGGGATCAGCCCAGAAGGAGAGAAGTACTTCAAGACTAAACAGTTCAAAGAGAAGTCATGGACCCAGTTCATGTCCAGGTCGAGGGTTTCATCAGTTAACTGGAAGAAGGGGGTCCCAAGGAGCTGGTTGATACATCCATGGGACGAGATGGTGTATATCATCCAAAAGTTTGTTACATGCGAGGGTTGATATAGCATAGTCTATTTGTACCATATTAAAATCCTGTTACATTTAAAGGGGAAATGCACTATTAGTTTACCATATTTCCTCTTGCAAAGCTTGACCAAGATGTCAAAGACTATCCAAAAGCAGAAAGGTAATGAGGAAAAAAGTCTATATCATTTTGGGTTAATTAAGATTCTCGTTGAATTTGAAGTGCAGAAAAGGGGCAAGACATGGAAGGAGTTCCTTGTTGCCAATCAAATCAAGGATAGTGAAGATGAGCAAGAGCAACAAGAGACTCAGGATACATGCTTGACATTGATGAAGAGATTCCTGTGCATAAATCAAACAATGTCCCTCCACCCAGTAGCAATGTGAGGACGAGGAAAATGAGACAAGAAGCTGCCCAGAAAAGGGGGCAGGACGAATTTTTCACAACCTATACAAGGAGATCCAGGAGGGCACAAAGGTCCCAGTCACAAGAATATCAACCTGAATCCAATGCACATGCACTAATGGATATCGAAAGCAGTGCTCACTCACAACATGGACAAGAAGCCGAAGTGGAGGTTGAGAGCAATAATAGGCAAGGAAAGGAGTCATCACCTGCAGTTAAGAAACAAAGGAAGCTGGAGAAGAAAATTGAAAGATTAAAGGAAGAATTGATGGAAGCCAACATGCTAGAAAAAGTTATTAAAAAGGAGAATGAGATGTTAAAAATTCAGAGTAAGAAAACCCAACAGAAGAATGAAAAGCTCAAGGAGCAAATAAAAGAGCTCAAGACTAAACAGGTTGACATTTGTAACTGGGCAACCAAGTGGTATACCCAAAAGAAAGCCATCAAGGAGAAATACAAGAGTTTGAAGCATGAGCTCCACATCTAGAAGGAAGCCCAGGCTAAAAAGAACATAGATGCATTGTTGAAGGCAGCAGAGGTTCAGGAAGGGACAAAGTAGAGAAGCAGCACATCCAGCTTAGCATGAGGACATGCTAAGACATTAACCTTGGGGGAGATGTTGGTACCATTCCATTACCCTCTTTTTCTTCTAAAAACATCATCAATTGCCTATCTTTTCCCTCCATAGACCCCTTTACATCCATTGAAATTGATTAGTTAATAGCGTTATAGTTGTTGGTTTGCATTAAAGTTAATTTATGAATTTTCATGTTAGAAATTAGGAATTTTTAACAAAAAGGTTGCAGGAAGACATTACATCTTGTAAATGGTTTATCATCTGACACATGGCATGACAGGAAAGCCAAAGCAGTGGATAAGGATGAGCTCATGAATGTACAAGCATGGAGAAAAATCGATTTTAAAGCAGATCAAAAGCTCCTACTTCTGCGGTCAATGCTAGGTCAAACCCCAGCCTTTTGGTTACAAAGGCAGTAAAAGCCATGGTTTCTAAACCGTTTTGGAAATCGTTTTGTCTTTTTGGAAACCAGTTCATCTTAGAATGACCGCAAATCATTCCACTGTAAAAGCAGAAACAACTGCTTCAATGAATGTGCATTCGATTCAAGATAGGAAGGCAGATAAAGACTCTGTATCGTTTTTGTTTTTGGGACATGTTATGTTACCTCTGTGTATTGTTTTAAAGAACCAAATTCATATATGTGATTGCAACTCTTAGTGTTTGAATACAATTACGATTTCACTCCAGCATTGTCTATGCGTTAATATTGTTGATTGATTGAGCTCATTCCAGTGTACCATTGAAACGTGGATAGGCCCTGCGTGGATTGGTATACTGTGCCTTTCGTTTTCATTGCTTTTGAATTTAAATAGAACGCATTTCCATTGCTTTTGAACGCATATCGTTTAATGTCATTTTCATAGCTCTTGAATTTACATAGAACGCATCTTGTTGATGTTATTTCATGCTAATGATTTTGTCAATTTGATTACAATTTCTCACAAATGGAATCTATGGTGCTTGCTTAAAGATATCATCGTTAGATCATTGAATCAGGTCTTGTAAGGGATTTGATCTAGCATTATGCTTTAGGGCATTTCCATGAACTCTGTTTGCGTATGTATTTAAAGTTCAGTGTGTTTTTTATTTCTTTATGAGTGCTTCAGTATTAACTAGACAGAGTTTTGTGCACAACATCCTTGTAAGGGGACTAAAATCTCAGTCTAGCTATACTTTGTATCTTTGGGACAGTTAGATAATCTAGGTAATCTGAGTGTTAAAGTGAGAGGAAAAATACCTCAACCTTCTATAAAGAAGTACTGGCACCTATCACAACAAACACTTAGTTAGGAATCCTTTATGTCTATAGATTTTAGGCACACGCCTCGAAGTTTACTTACCCAGGTCGATAATAAATCTAGTCTAATCTAGCACCCTAGATTGGCCACTACAGGCGCATGGCCGCTTGAGTTGGGTCGACACTGAACCGGGGTCTGCGCGCTCTTCTATCCTGTCCACTTCCCCGGTCTACTGCCCCGTGGACATCTCCTAGCCCTCCTCAGGCTCTTCTGTTGGCGGTGTTGTGGTTTTTGCCGTCTGTGCTACTGCTGCTGCATCGACCATCTTCTACTGTGTGGTTGCTTCTTGTTCCTGATGCCTCTTTTCAGCCAGCTGCGCAATGCGCAACTTGGTATCTTTCTTTCTTTGCTGGGATACAACCTTCTCCATTCCTACCAAGTCCAGGACGGGCCACTCCAGAGGCCATGACTCCGTTACTGTGAAGATTGCATCATCCGTTGTGATGAATGGAAGCTTCACCCATTTCTGCACTGGATCCTTACTTGTTATGCTCTTGACCTACGAGAAGATACTAGAATACCAAATATGCGAAGAAATATAACCCAAAACATATAACAATGAGAAATAACATGTATTTTATTATTCAAAAAGGAAAGAAATGTTCACTTGCCTCTTAGATGGGGCAACCTCCAATAAAGGAGGGCTCGATTACAAAATAAGACATGATGCTCCTCAATGGGGAGTCTCTATCCTTTATATAGGATTCATACATGCAATACCGTGGGTCAGTACCATGGTTCTTATTAATATCATCTATCTAACACCATGGCCCATTTGCAACTAACTGTGGTCCCTTCTTTAAATGCGGGTGTTATGAAACCAGCTCACAAAAAGATAGAAAAGATAGATCAATGCCTTAGAAATAAGCCTCTTCGAGGGGGCAACCTCCTTTATTACACAAATGAACAATTCTTAGATGATTCAAATGACAAAACCTCCTTTCTATTTATAGGATTCTAAAGGGTCACAATATAACCAAGCCGACCTAACAATAATAATATAAAGGCACAAAGATAACAATATAGGGATTCTATGGGGCACAATAATAACAATATGGGGACAATAGGGGCACAACAATATTAATAAGGGATACAACTACAATAGTAATGGGGTAATCACTAGTATTATAGGGACCCAACATGCCCCTCTCCTTCAAAAAAGTGTTGTCCTCAACACTTGAGTAGTTCTGGTTGCTTATGTATAAAATTCTCATCCTCCCATGTGGAATCTTCAGCAGATAAGTTCTTCCACTTGATAAGATACTCTTAAATTGATTGATTTCGTAGCTGTCGAGTTCTTGTTTCTGTCACTGCTTCTGGTTCCAATATAATTTTTCCTTCCTCGTTAAGTTCTGGCAATATTGTTTGAACTGGGAGCTTATCGCCTATAACCTTCTTTAAACATGAATCATGGAAAACTGGGTGCAATCGAGAAGCTGCAGGAAGCTCTAAT
>APFE031598135.1:0-11398 GCA_000404065.3 Pinus taeda
TTGATAGGAAATCTTTGGAATGGGTTTATCAAAAATGGAATAGTAAATGGGCACCATAAAGCCATTGCAGATTTGATACAGGTGGTGTTTGTAAGAAGACTTCCACAATTTTTGGTGATATATATGAATGGGCGAGGGGTCCTATGCAGTCCACCTCCAACTGAGGACAGGAAATTCGGAATTGAAACATAATGTGTCTAATATATATGCACTATAGTAAAATGGGGGAATTTTCCTTTCAGTGACCACAGTCTTATTTCTAAAATCACGAACAGCTACTGCTAGTTTATCCGAGAGAATAGTAGCCCAATCCATAATTATACTGTTTACTATTGCCTCCATAAGAGGGACCATTTCTATGGTAAAACTAGCAGAGTCATGCAATTCCCATAGCCTACACATCATTATTCCCGCATAACAATAAGGAGAAGCCAAGGAATCAACCGAGTACTTACCGGAAGATTCGTGTTTGTAATTGTTCAGATTTTGTCTCCAATCCTTGATGGGTTCGGATTCAATTTCATTTTCGCTTGCAAACTTTTCCAAGAAGTCCTTGTTATATATTTTGTCTGGCTCGGGAAAATGATACATTTGCCTTAGGTCATCTGCCTTGAATGATCTGAAAATCCTCCCATCTCTGGTGCTGAAAATTCTGTCCAAGATTGGGATTTATTCAATCGCCCATCGCACAATGTCTGTGTATGGGAGAATTTTCTCCCTGGCTGCTATTCTGTGAAGGAAAGAGTCAGCTAAATCTTTGAGAGTACAATCAGACTTCCGTATTGAATCTGCGCTAGCTTCTGTTACCGTCTTCTGTGGTTTCTCGGCTTCAATTAAGTCGTAAGTGCCTTGCCAAGTAACTTTGGTGAGACCGGTGCATGTAGTATTAGATATTAGGCCCTTCTTCTTGTTTACAGCAGCTTGTCCTGCGACTGGTGGAGCGGAAGCACCCGCAGTATTCTTTGATTTCTTTCCCATCATGCTCAAACTCCTGCCTATGAATGAATTCTGCACAGAGAGGCAATTGTGCGTAATACATAGAGATAACGATGAAAACTTGCAAGTGACAATAACATATGAATAGGTGCGCAATAAGATATTCAGCTTTTAAAACGGGCGAGGAGACAGTCCATAGAAAGATTTTAAGACACGATCCCATTAATTGGCTGTATAAAACCTGTCATCTTTTAAATGCCCATTAAATCGTTATTCGGGCGAATAATCCCCTTAAGCATGCAATGGACGGTTTGGCGGCTGAGCACAAATGATCAAGATTTAAATATGAATGAATTGAGCTATCCCATCACTTAACGACTTTTTGTCGAAAACTACGCTTTATCGCATCGCATCGGGTGTATGACAAGCGCGCCTTAACGATGTGTATTGGATACCGCCGATCGCCGAATGCGATATCGCATCGGCGAAATGCTCTAAGCGCATCACTCAAGTGGAAATAGACCGTCGATCACCGAACGCCGATTGCGCATCGCATCGGGGCAAATGGCATAGGGCGCTTTGAGGTGTGCATTGGATGTTGCCGATCGCCGATTGCCATATCGCATCGGCGGAAAGCTTTGTGCCACTTATATATATTTCTTATGTCATTGCGATATGCGATCTTGCGATCGCTTTATCGCAATGAACAAGATTCACTTTATTTCTTTAAATGGGTTTGTTCAAAAAGGGTTTTATAAACACATTCATTTGCTTATCAGACTTTTTGAACAATCAAAGTATTGATATCAATTTCTCTTTAAAGGGACCCATTTCATATGTTGATGTTTTATGAATAAAAATGATATGAAATGGGGGGTTGTTTGTAGAGCACAACACTACGCTAGTTTCTTACTAGATACCCACATGCATCAAGGACCCAAATCTTCTTGCATGGTGGAGAGCCTCCTCTCTCATAAAAAAACCCAGATCTATCGCTTCAGTCCATATCCAAATGAGAGACAAGTATAAGGGGGATCACATGGCATAGATCCAGATTCAGAGGAGTTGTATCATGTTTTTATCAAAACATTAATGGAAAATTGATCCTACTAAGTGTTCGGGGAATGAATCTAGTGACCGATCTAAAGCAGAGTGCCCAAAATACCATACGTATTCTTGATTCATTACAAAGTCTATTTTTTTCAGGAAAAGTGTTGCAAGATGTGGTCCATTTGAAAGACTATGGCATTTAAAGAAATTATACGATTATCCTGAATTTAACACTGTAAGGTGGTGCCCCAGGAGCGAGCATTCCACTTGGATCATCTTCGGTTGGAAAGGGTCTGACATCATTCAAGGATGCATTGAGATGGAATGCTACCACACAAGGCAAACACAACCCAAATCTGACAATCCCAAGACCGTACATTGCAGAGAAGATGGAGAAAGCCCCATATATGTCCATAGAATTACCAAAAGTAAGTGGTATTTTCACTATTTTGCAAGAAAAATCTATCATATGTCAATTTAATGGTTTCTAGACCAAATTTTAAGATCTAAATGAGTGGATCTACCTCAGTTGGACCAGATATTGTGACATTTATCTGTGGGCAAAAGGTTTTTTTTGTGGTTCAATTTGATAATCAGAAATACTTTGATTATGTTATAAATGAAGGGCCATGGTTTTGGGGAAGGGTGGGGCTCTTTGTAACCTTATGGTTTCCTGGTTTTGATGCCAACTCAATGGTGGTTACAAAATGGTCTATTTGGGTAAGGCTACATAACCTTCCACTCCTCTTTTGGCAACACGAGGTCCTAGAAGTCATTGGGAACTCTTTGGGAAGGTTCCTAAAGATGGATCGAGAAAAAATGGACAAAGGTATGTTCAATTTTTCACACATATGTGTGGAGATGGATTTAAGCAAAGGCATTCCTAATCGTATTCACCTGACACATCAAGACTTCAAGTGGACACCGTGGTTATATTTTGAAAATACGGCCTTTAGATGCTGAATTTTCCATCAAACAGGGCACTTGCAGAACACATGCAATCAAGCAAAGAAAAGGACAAAGAAAATATCGCAAAATATAAAAGGATGGTGATTACCAGATCTTCCTTCTTCAAATGATGAGGATGAAGAAATGGACGAGACCCAACAACATCTAGAGACACAAAATCAACAAGGTTCTCAAAATAAGGGAAAAGATAAGTAGAAGGATCAGAACAAATAGGCAGAGATTCCTGATAACTCAACAGTGGTTTCAATCCATGAGAACCAACACGAGGATAAGAGCAACAATCAAGGATAATGTGGAAGAATGAGATCTCATGTTTCCGAGAGCTCAGATTCATATAAAGAAGCCCTAATCCTTTCAGGAAATAATGAGTTGGCAATTATTTCAACTACTCCATCACTTGGGGTTTGACAAAAAGTCCATAAGAAAAAAGGAAAAAAAAAACCAATTTATCTGGCCAAATGTAATTTTAATTTTTGTAGCCTAGCTACTATGAGTGCTTAAAGCACATACACTGGTCCCTAGGGACAATATTTGAATGCACTTGCACATCTACTCTATGTAACTTACTATTTTTATTAATAGAAAGTTGTGATTTTTCCTCGGGAAAAAAAATAAAAATAAAAATTATCAATAAGAGAAAAATGTTTTAATGTTGCCCATAAATAATATATTTCAATATCATACATAAATAAAATATTGTCCATATATATATATTATATATATGATGACGCTGATGATGATGATTAAGTTCCATGCATACCATAATTTATTGGACTTTAAGAAAGGTAAGAGATTACTTGGAGGGGGGAGAGGGCTCGACAATTGGAACCCAAGCCATCACAACCCTCTTTTTCATGTTGCCTTGCCCTAGATTTCTACCGCCTCTGAGTCCTGCTTGCCTTGCCAATTACCTATCATTGCCATCAGTGGAGGTTTTGTGTTTTTCCTGGAGCTGGGTTCGTTGTAGCCTCGTTTTCTCACCTTGTCATTGGACGAGGTTTTTCATTTTCGTAAAGTTGGGATTGTTGGTTCCACCTCTTGTTGTTGGTCTTGATCATGGTTCAAATCTTTTTGGGATTGTCAATGTCGTTTCCCTGTTCCGTTATGATATCTATGGGTCATTTTCCTTTTGCCATTCGTTTTCCATCATCATTGCATGTGCCTCCCCTCCAGTGGTGTTATGTCGTTGCGCACTCGATTTTGTTGCAAGTTTTTTAAGTGAAGCTAGGGTTTATCACCCTGCCTTTGTAATGTTTTGTTGCTCGTTTTCAAGGCTTGTTTTATGGGTTCATATGAGCTCTGTTTTGTTATATGGTGGATTGTTTCTAAGTCTGTTATGTCTTTGGGGGTTTCGGCCTTACAGTTGGCCTGTTTGGAGCCATTGGGTTCTGGAGTTTTTCTTTTGTTGGGTTAATGTTTGGGCCTCTAAGGTATTTTTATTATCACTGTACTTTTCTTTGATGGGGGGACTAGTTTTTTTTGTGCCTTGCGAACGTTTTTTAGCAATGACGTGAGTTGTTTTTTTTTCTCAAGTGCATTTAGCATATAGAAAATGTAATTTTGTTCTTTCTTTTGAATGAATAAAATTATGTGTCTCTTTTTCTCTCAGAAAAGGTAAGAGATTACTCAAATTTCCTAATAATTTTATTTTTATGCTAAAAAAGCATTAAGAGAAGCATTCCAACATCACTATATATTTGATGACTTAAAAGGTTAGGAAGGTCATTATTGTGACAAATATTTTGAAATTGTAATCTAATTTTGAGTATATGTAAGCACTGTAAGAAAAATAAATTTCATCTTCACTTCTGATAATCTAAAATATGACCATTTCTTTTATATGGCAGTGTTTAGGGAACACCATGATTTCATTATGGAGCTCTTGAAAGTATGTCCCTATTTTAGCGATGTGAAGTCAAAACAAACAGATACTTTTAATCTTCCAGATTAGGGTATGTCTCCTCCTTATAGTATCTAAATCCAATTGTTTATCACACCATAGATTCTCCCTAAATTTAAATGTAATGATATTTTTAATATTATTAGTATTCTCTAAAATCACTTCTTCATTTATTCCTCAATGATTTACCCCTCTCAACATCCATATGTCATCCTTAATTGAGTTGTTGGTGTTTTTGGCTAGAGTTTGAAACAATTTTTGGGAGCCTCTTGTCATGCATATTGTTTATCTTATTCTTATAAATTGAGTACCTAATCATAGTCATGTTCTCAATTGGGTAAAGGCTCATGAGGATAAGCTAGGATGTATTGCCTTAAATTTTGAAATTATAAGTTTTAAAATGATTTTGTATCCATTAATATTTTAATGTTATTAGTATTCTCCAAAATCATTTCTTCCTTTATTACTCAATGATTTAACCCAAACTTAGCATCATTATGTCATCCCTAGTTGAATTTTTGGTGGTTTTGATTGGAGTTTGAAACAATTTTGGGAGCCTCTTGTCATCCATGTTGTTTATCTTATCCATGTGCATTGAGTACCTAATCATACCCATGTTTTGAATGGGGCAAAGGATCACTTCAATGAGGAGGATAAGTTAAGATGTATTGCCTTTAATTTTGAAATGATAAGTTATAAAATTCTTTTGGATCCATTCTATCCTTTTTTAGGATTCTCTAGAGAACTACTTCACCAAACTTCACATCCATATAAGATAACAAGAGTGACGAGAGTCTTAGAAGATTTTTTTCTTATTGCATTGTCAAAGGTCCACTAATTTACAATTGTCTTCAAGTTCATAATAAGATTTCCACCCTCCAATTATCTTTATCTCAATATTATAATTTCAATTGAACTTGTGATGAATATGATTTCAAGATATTTTTATAAATAAACTTCCTCCAAACTATTGTTCTCATATACAAAAATATTATAGATAGTTTTTTATTTAATTATCATAATTTTCATTTTATCAATATTCATAATAATACGCATAATATTCATAATAATACGCATACTAGAGAAATTTCCTTAAAATTCTCTTAGTTTCTTAAATCATAAAAACTTCACATTCCAATTCTTCTCCATAAACAATATAATAACATTAATACATAATCAGTATAATGACATTAATACAAATATTCAGATCACCAACAACATAATCACATTAATACATAAACAGTATAATGACATTAATACAAATATTCAGATCACCATCGAAAGTAAAAAGTGAGGTCATTTTAGATCTTCTTGTATGTGCAGCAAAATTGCAGGTTGATAATTGTTTAATTCTCTAATAAATCATCTTAACCATATAAACAAGTACCCGTATTTAATTTCGACTTTGTGGATTATCTCAAGGCAGTGTGATAAATGATCATGATACTGTTTGCCATTTATTTTCATCCTATTTTTATTGGATTGCCATTTAAATCGATTTAAATTTGTGAATATACTAATATATATATAAAATATTAATGTATAATTTTAATATTGTAATTTTTTATATTTTAATAATAATGAATGATAATGAAGAGCAAATATCTACGCTGCTAATGAACATTGTATTTGAAAATGTAGAAACCATGATATTATAAAAAAATTAGGAGCGGGGTTGTTTATAATGGTAACAATTTCACTTGGATAGTTATTTTTTGGGAATTTGGTTTTGTTTGTTTTTTTTATAATTTAAATTATGATTGTGTGTACAATTTTATGGAGACATAAAATTGGTTAGAAATAAAAATTACATATATTACTAAGTATCATAATAGTACACAAATCAAATCTTAATATTTAAGAATTTTCATTGAAAAAAACATATATATGTCACCAAGTGTCATAATAGTACACACATCAAATCTCAATATTTACAAAAATTTCATTTCTAAGTAAGTGTGTCAAAGTCATTTTAATTAATGTGTAATTTTTTATTGCTGCAAATAATGGTATGTGCTACATGTTATGGATGCATTGGATTAACGGCTTTTAGGACGAGCAGGGACCGTGGATGTTGGCAAGTTAGTGTAACTAAGTAATACAACTACCATTAATTACAGGTTCATGCAGCTACTTACCATGCCTATGTTGCTACTATAGGTGCTTCGGGTACTTATGCTGCTGAAGAAGCTCCTACCTCTCCTTCCTTTGGTCTACCCTAACTTCTGGCCAACTCCGAACCAACCAATAAGTCTCCATTTGTTGGGAACCTGGGGTGGGATTTTCTACTTCCTCTTGGCTAGCCCTGGTAAATGCCTCCTTAAGCTTCCCCCCATGTCGAACGACAGTGATGTATTGACTGTTGCCGAAGCCTGTAGCTGGAATATATTAGTTAGAAGCTAGAAGCTGGATAGAGATATTTTACCGAACTAATAGAGGTATACCCATGGGTAATGGAGAATAAACACACTAGCAATCAGAGGGAAACTGCATAAAAGAGCATGGTTGATTGTTGTCTATTTACCTGCAGACAACCATTACAAAATATTATGAGTTGAAGTAGTCGTATAAAGTTGTTGAAATTGTTGAAGCGACTCCATGAAGCACCAAAGTATAAGGAGAGAGAGAGAAGAGAACAATCAGTTGGACTACTGTCAATCTTGATGCTTTGCATAATTAATGTGTAACCTTTGAAAATAATTTCCAAAAGTTTGCTGAAAATTTTTAACCATCACATTTTATTTTATGATTTTTTTGTGGTTATATATATATATATGATATATATATATATATAATATATATATATATATATGATATTTTAAATGTGAAATTATTTTTTTATATATATTCACTTATATATATATATAATATTCCTGAGTTATAATGAGATTTTTTTAACAAAATCTCTTTTAAGCCTTACTATTAGGACTCCAATACTATTCCAACAACTACTAAAAAAATCCAAAAAACACATTTGTGATTTTCTATCACTTCCTATATCAATATAAAGATATTTGTGAAATACAATCTAAGTTCTTCCTCTAAACTCTTGCTGCATTTGAGTCTCTTCCTGCACTGATACAACTTCTTTAAATAGATGACCAATATTTGAGTTGAATTATAAGGAAAAAAAATATTGAAATTGTTTTTTAACTTCATAAATTGATTTCTAATTGGAACTAAAAATATAGTCTCAAGTTTACATTTATTGTCTCTCTAATATATTAATAACTTAAAGTATCCCCATGCTTATAATTATTTTTCTAAAAAAAATTCATAAAAATATAAAATGCCTAAAACTTAACTATTCTTTTATTAACAACATATTTAAAAATAATATAATTTACTGATAAGAAAAAACAATGTCCCTCCATTATAAATATTTATAGCTCTTTGGTATGCCCTTGAGTCGACATGTCTTTTCATTATTAACTATGTGTTCCTTTAATATTATATAAGGTTTTTTTTCAAACATTTTTACCTACCTTTAATAGCTAGTTTGATTTTATGGGCAACATGTGTAGGAGTCATATAAGGCCTTGAAATATCAAGTTGTCAAATAATGCAAGGTAAAGATTTATAAGCATTTATAGATGCATTAGTTATTTAAGAATATAGACAACAAACAAAAGACAATTTGTTGTGTAAATTTTTGTTATGAATGATTTTTAATGCAAAATAGAAATTTCATTGTTTTAACTAAACACTTAGTGAATCTTAACTTTGTGAATTCAACTATAAAAATATCCTTACTTAAAAACTTCAACAATTGTTTTTTGTTTTAATATTCTAAAGTAGAAACCTAAATTCAAAAGTTGAAGAAGATCTAAACTATTATAATGTCGCTTACAAAATGGAACCTTGCAAATCATAAGTTTAAAAAAAAAATCTGTATGCATGGGCATGAGGGAATTTTTATACTTATGCTATCAATTATTTTTTGCATACGAGGCAGGTACTAAGTAGCAACATTGCATATTAGACTTGTTTAGTATCTGCTTGTATTATTTATTTACATCAAATTAACACTGTGACAAATCCTTTGAAATTTAGAATGATATGCGTATAGAATGAATAATTTAAAATAAATAAATAAATAATGTTTTTCATTTTAGACTCTTTTACTACAACAAAAGTGAGAGACTCTATTATCCCATGGTATTTTGACAATAGAGTAGTCTAACAAGGTCACAAATTTTCCCATAAAATAATGGAAAATTTGGCAATATTTTGATAAAAATCCGGTAGAATTTTTTGGAAATCTGAGTTATAGCTATCAAGCTTCAAGATTTTGGGTGCCCCGGGGATTATTGATGGTGTTGAATCCATTTCAACCATCAAAAAATGATTCAAACGTTATAGCAATCATTTTTTTTGAAAAAAAGCTCGTGATATTCTCTAAAGAAATTTGTTGCCCATGCGAAATTGTGGCCTCAGTAGACAAAGCCTTTGACAATTGACCAAAGTCTGGCTTCACTATGAAGTTGGGGCTAATTTGTTCTTATTTTAGCAATGTTTTTGTTTTTTGGAGATTGGGCTTCATCACCTCCTCGTAATATTTTTTGTTGCCCCACAATTTCTCTCACTCTTTCCATTTAAATTCTAACTCTTTATTACTCCACAATTTCTCCTTAAATTTTGATGTAAAAATTATTTTACAAAATGATCTTCTCCTTTATCCTCCAATGGTCTAGCCAAGACTAAGCATCCTTATGTCATCCCAGCTTAGGCTGAAATGGTTGTTTTAGATAGAGTTAAAAGCAATTTTAGGAAACTTTCTATCTTCTATGTTGTTTCTTCTTATACTTGTGCTTAGTCATAGTCATGCTCTCAATGGGGAAGGTTTAATTCAACAGGGAGGATAAGATAGAGAGTATTTCCTTTAATCTTGAGATTGTAGATTATAAATTGCTTCTTGATTTGTTCTATCATCCTCCACAATTCTTTAAAGGTATTGCAACCCCAAACCTCACATCCATATAAAATAACAAGAATGGGGAAAGTCTAAAAGAGGATTTTTTTTTTATTTTTTATTTTTTCATCAAAATATATGTTGACTTACAATTGTTTTCATTTCCATAATAAGCTTTCCATCCTCCATTTATTTTTTTCTCGGTGTTATAATTCTAGTTGAGCTTGTCATGGATATCACTTACAAGATATTTGTATGAAGGAACTTCTTCCAAGTTGTTTTTATCGTATATGAAAGTATCATATGTTATATTTCTGAATTTGATTATTATGACTTTAGTTTTGTTAGTGTTAATAGTCATACCCATCTTGGAGGATTGTTAGTTGCTTCCTTATATTGTACTGATTCTTTGCCAAAATTACAATATCGCCAACATAAAGGAGAAGAGTTATGACTAAACCACTGAGTGTGGGGTCAACACAACCTACATTTTCAAACACTCTTTAAGTTTATCAATATATATGCTAAAAAGGGTAGTTGACATGGGATGCCCTTGATTGACTCTAATATTTCTTTTGATTTCTTCTAAACAACTCTCGTGATCTTGGATTTAATAATAAAATTCTCATAAAACCTTGTCATAACAACCTTCAACTCAAGAGGAAACATCATCTCTTCTAGCTTCTTTCATAATTGTGTCCTAGACATAGCGTTAAAATATTTTCTAAAGCCAATGAAACAATAGAAGAGATCAATTTTATTATTCCAACATTCCTTTTGCAATGACCTTGAGAGTTAACAAGGTGGTCCACAGTTAAATGGTATCTCCTAAAACTAGTTTAGATTTTAAGTCTTTTACCATGGCTTTTTAACCACAAGCTAATCTTATTTTCCAAAATAATTTTGTGCAAATTTGCTAAAACGTGGTTAATCATAATGGTCCTATAATTAGAGGGAATTCTTTTATCCCCACTTGTAAAGATGAGAATAGTGAGACTCTACATCCAAGGCTGAGGGAAGCCTTGTTGCCAAATTAAAGAGTGTGTGTATGTAGGGGATGAAGATAGACCCTCCCATATTAAAAAATTTAGCATGATAGCCTTCAATATCCTTGGATTTCCCATTGGGGAGCCAGTTAACTGGAAACTCAATGTCTTCTTAATTAAATATTTCATCCTCTATAGGAGCATTCAAAATGGTGTTCTTGAAGTTAGGGGATTCATAAAGGGTTTTATGGTAAGAATTCTAGTTATTCAAGGTAATCAAATTATTCTTATTAGTTTTATGAATTAGAATTTTTCTCCAAAACTTTCCAAGATTATAGTTAGACACGCACAACAATTGGGCTTGTTTTTTATTTATATAGTATATTTTCTTCCTTTTAATAAGATATTTATACATATTTATCTTATCAAGCTTTAAAAATGATTAGGAGCATCCCTAATTGTTTTTCTAGCAATTTTTACAATCATTATCATACAAAGGGTATATATATATATATATATATGACACCTTTGTAGATTTTATTATGTTGAGTGAGGCACTTTCCACAATATAGTATTAAGTAGAGGTGTCATTCGTTATGCGCTCAATATGCAGTTGAGAGATACCATTTAAAAAAAAAAAAAAAA
>APFE031598155.1:0-14775 GCA_000404065.3 Pinus taeda
TTGGGGAGAGGTTTTATGTCTCTCCCTTTCATCCCTATTTGAAGGGACCCATTAGCATACCATCTTATGTGTCAGTGTTAGGCAGTTCCCTTTGACTCCTTCCATCTCAGTGACTCATCACAAGTCGCCCCTTAACAATAACATGGTGGCACCACCTCCAGAAAGAATTCATATGTCATACATGGTTAGTCTAAATTTGTGAGAGAAATTAAGCCTTTTAATGACCCAATATCTTATGATCTTACTTATTGTGCAATGTCATCTAATATCCCCTCAATATTACTTAATCCCAAAGTGGTTTACATGAAAAGTATAAAATATTTACTTAAAAATGAGACTTCCATGGTTAGTACGCTATGCATTGATCAAGACCATAATATTTACTCAAAATAAATTATTTTCAATGCAATTTGTACAGGTATTTTAAGAATGACTAAGTGGGAGAGGATTAATGACTTGGAAGTTGAAGCCCCGAAAGATATGATACAATTTTCAGCAGAAGACTTAACATGGACAGAGATTGAGGGGGACCAAGTTGTAGTTATTCCATATTGTAGACTTGATGATTTCATAAGTGGAGAGGAATCAAATGAAAGTGCACCCACTCAATTTCTTCTTAAGAATCATCGAAGTAAAAAAATAGAGGATATGAAACACACCAATTACTCAAGATATCTGGAGTACACTGTGTGAGTCTCTATATGCTTTTTCAAGATACGTATAATTTTTTCAATATGCATAAATATTATATCTAATTTGCAGTAATTTTTTTACATACAATTATTGGTGTTCATATGGTCCATAGTTGAAAAGGAGAATTAGGAGTGCGTCATCATATCCAAAGATAAACCACAATCGACATGAAAGTATTAAAGTTGGCTGCCAATGTCACTTCTTTGTGTGATGATTTCAAACGAGACTAGATGATGCTGTAATAATATATACTACATGTAGGCATATTGATAAATCCAATGTTATTTGTCATGGGACAGATGCAATTGGTAGGTCCATGAGATTCAAATATGCACCACATTTAACAAGGGATATGTGATCTAGTGTCCAACATTTCATTAAAAGAGGTTTTAATGTTACATGATATGGGACAAGTTCATCTCTGATGTGAAGGATGGATCTGGTGAGTTATACATAGGGATACCTCGAGATACATGCATGATAAGAAAAGATATAAGTAACATTTACAATGATACCATAAGGCTAGAGTATGTTAAAGATCAAAGTGATCCAAAGAGTGTAGAATGTTGGTATAAGGAACACCCAGAGAGTTTTTTCTTCTACCAAAAACAAGATCTTGTTGAAAATATCCCTTTTATCATAGGCATACAAACAAAGTGGATGTGTTCAATGATGCTGAAATACTCTCACAATAATATTATCTCAATGGATTCAACCTTTAGTACAAATAAGTATGGGGTGTGTACATATTTATCCTAAATCTGATTCATTTATTTAACCTCATATTAATGAATGTATCTTATATAAATATAATTATGCACATTTTTTGTAATGCAGTATCAACTTTACACCTTAATGGTTTTCGAGGAACATCACAATGGGGTTCCAGTAGCTTGGGTGATATCATCACGCAATAATATAGTTGATCTTTCTAAATGGATGTTGGCCTTATTTGCAATTGGAAACAAAGAGCAACCAGATTAGCATGTTCTTGCCTTCATCACAGATGATGCTACTGCCGAAATTGAAGCATTGAGGTGATGTTTTTATTATTTTTATAAGAGGCATAAAAAATATTGTTAATGTATAATCTCTCCAAAAATTATGTTATTGCAGGTCTTCAATCAAGTGTAAAGTATTATTATGTGTGTGACATGTCATTGTGCATGGTTGAAGAATGTTGGAAACAAGGTCCAAGGAAGGGAAAACCAAATATAGATTTTTCTTGATTTAGGAGAAGTCATGCACACGTGTAAAGATGATGAATCTGTGAAAAAGAAAGTTGAAAGCTTATTTGAAGAATTTAGTGAACAAAAATTCCTTTTGGAATATTTTAGAAATACTTGGTTATCCAACAACAAAATATGTAAGCTTCTTATTGGTGGTTTTAATGACTCTATTTTTCATGTCATATGTATACTTATTAGGCACACAAGGGTGTTCCCCCCTATTGTCAAACCAATTAGGATGTATCATCGCCCACACCCACCACATTTTTCCTCCATAAATTCTTCCATGCCTATAACCACCTCTGTAATACCTTCCCAATGCTCACCCCTACCCTTTAGTGATCCACCATTCTCATTTTTTCAATCATCCACCCTTAACATTCCAATTTCCCCTGCTAGGCTAATCCCCTAGCCTACAGTGATTCCCACTATCGTACAACCGGTGGGGGTGTATCGTCGCCCACACCCACTACCTTTGCCCTATTTCACATCCACCATGCCTTTATTCAACACCCCTGAACCATGCCTATATCCGTCACCAAGTGCTCCGCCATTTACCTAGGAAGCGCTGTTTTCTCCATTGCCTCAAATCCTCATGGTGAGAATGAGTATTTGATCAAAATATCATCATGAATTAATGAAATTGATTATATGCCTTTCAATTTTTACAACTAATTGATTATTGTAATTTTTGCAGAGATGTAAATTTGGAAATCCACTTGGGAGTGCCAAGAGGGACGAGGGTGACTTATAGACCCATACTTTAGATCGATCATGGTGTTGTTTTTCCATTATGTCATTTATGGGCATGATATTCCATTATCTATGTTGGAACTGAAGTTCTATTTTGTAAAAAAGAAACATGTATAGTTGGACCTATTTTGAATAAAAATACATAAATTTAGACTTGTGTTTATGGCAACATCTTCATTGAATTTTAAATCCTTATGTGGATATGATGTTATATTCTATCAATGTTACATTACTTTTGATAAATGTAGTTGTAACGGATTTTACTTTTATTATTTACAAAATATCAAGTTTACAAGTTAAGTTACTTTTATATTTATATCTTATTTTATGTTGCATGCATGGACGAATATATCATTACGATATACTAAAAGTTTCACATATACAAAAGCTTCACATATACTAAATATATATGCATATACGGAAGTTGCGCACATATACAGAAGTTATGCCTATTTACAGAAGATTTGAACATATGTAAGAAACTTACGCATATACAGAAGTTATGCGAATATACGAAAGATATGCACATATAAGAAAGTTAGGGATATATGGAAGACATGCACATATCTTCTGTAAATGCACAATTTCCGTATATGTGCATAGAAGATATGCACAAATAAGAAAGTTAGGGATATATGGAAGACATGCGCATATCTTCCGTATATGCACAATTTTTATATATGCGCAATTTTTGTATATGGAATTTGCGCATATACGATATAGATATATAAACGACGTGCATGTCTTCCGTATATGCGCAACTTCTGTATATTCCCATATCTTCCGTATATGCGTAAATTTCTTATATGTGCATATCTCCCGTGTATGCATATACTTATCCCTAAGTTTCTTATATGTGCGTATCTTCTATACACATATACGGAAGATATGCGCACAACGGAAATTGTGCATATACGGAAGATATGCACATATCTTCCGTATATCCTTAACTTTCTTATATGTGCATATCTTCTGTATATGCACGTCGTTTATGTATCTACATCGTATATGCGCAAATTCTATATACAGAAATTGCGCATATACGGAAATTGTGCATATACGGAAGATATACGCATATCTTCCGTATATGCACAATTTCCGTATATGTGCAATTTTTGTATATGGAATTTGCGCATATACGATGCACATACATAAACGACGTGCATATATGGAAGATATGCACATATAAGAAAGTTAGGGATATACAGAAGATATTCCCGCATATCTTCTGTATATGCACAATTTCCGTATAAGCGTATAGAAGATATGCACGTATAAGAAAGCTAGGGATATACAGAAGATATCCGCATATCTTCCATATTTGCACAATTTCCGTATATGTACATATACATAAATTGTGTATATACGAAAGATATCTGCATATCTTCCGTATATGCGTAAATTTCTTATATGTGCATATACGGAAGATATGCGTAAATTTCTTATATGTGCATATCTTCCGTGTATGCATATACAGAAGATAGGTGCATATCTTTCGTATATATGTAACTTTCTTATATGTGCATATCTTCTATGTGCATATACTGAAATTGTGCATATACGAAAGATATGTGCATATACGGAAATTGTTCATATATGGAAGATATGCGCATATCTTCCGTATATGTATACATGGAAGATATACACATATAAAAAATTTATGCATATATGGAAGATATGCGGATATCTTTCATATATGCATAATTTCCGTATATGCGCATATACGAAAATTGTACATATACGGAAGATATCTGCATATACGTAAGATATGTGCACATATGGAAATTGTGCTTATACAGAAGATATGTGCGAATATTTTCCATATATCCCTAACTTTCTTATATGTGCATATCTTCTGTATATGCACGTCATTTATGTATCTGCATCCTATATGCACAAATTCAATATACAGAAATTTCGCATATACGGAAATTGTGCATATACGGAAGATATGCACATATCTTCCATATATGCGCAATTTCTGTATATGGAATTTGCGCATATACTATGCAGATACATAAACAACGTGCATATACGGAAGATGTGCACAGATAAGAAAGTTATGGATATACGGAAGATATGTGCATATCTTCTGTATATGCACAATCTCCGTATATGTGCATATATTCCGTATATACACAATTTCCGTATATGCACATATAAGAAATTTAGGGATATACGGAGGATATACACATATCTTTTGTATATGAATACATGGAAGATATGCACATATAAGAAATTTACGCATATACGGAAGATATGTGAATCTACGAAAGTTGCGCATATATGGAAGATATGTGCATATACGGAAGTTGCACATATATCGTAGATGCACATATACAATATATGGAAGTTGCGCATATATGAATGATGTGCGCATATATTGCATATATGCACAATTTCCGTATATGCGTAATTTTTGTATATGAAATTTGTGCATATACGAAATTTATGTATATACGGAAGATATGGGCGAATATCTTCGATATATCCTTAACTTTCTTATATGTATATCTTCCGTATATGCATGTTGTTTATGTATCTGCATCGTATGTGCGCAAATTCCATATACAGAAATTGTGCATATACGGAAGATACCCGCATATCTTCCGTATATGCACAATTTATGTATATGCACAATTTATGTATATGGAATTTGCGCATATACGATGTAGATACATAAATGATGTGCATATATGGAAGAGATGCACATATAAGAATGTTAGGGATATACGGAAGATATGTGTGAATATCTTCCGTATATCCCTAACTTTCTTATATGTGCATATCTTTTGTATATGCACGTTGTTTATGTATCTGCGTCGTATATGCGCAAATTTCGTATACAGAAATTGCGCATATACGGAAATTGTGCATATACGAAAAATATGCGCATATTTTCGTATATGCACAATTTTCATATATGCGCAATTTCTGTATATGGAATTTGTACATATACGATGTAGATACATAAACGACGTGCATATGCAGAAGATATGCACATATAAGAAAGTTAGGGATATATGGAAGATACGCACATATCTTCCATATATGCACAATTTCCGTATATACACATATCTTCCGTATATGCAAAATTTCGGTATATGCGCATAAAAGATATGCACATATAAGAGAGTTAAGGATATATCGAGGATATGTGCATATCTTCCGTATATGCATACATGGACGATATGCACATATAAAAAATTTAAGCATATACGGAAAATATGCGAATATATGGAAGTTGCGCATATACAGTAGATGCACATATACAATATACGGAAGTTGCGCATATACGAATAATATGCGCATATATTGTGTATATGCACAACTTCCGTATATGAATAATTTCTGTATATGAAATTTGCGCATATACGAAAGTTCTGGATATATGAAAGATATACGCAAATATCTTCCGTATATCCTTAACTTTATCATATGTGTATATCTTCCGTATATACACATCATTTAAATATGTGCATCGTATATGCACAAATTCCATATACAGAAATTGCGCATATACAGAAATTGTGCATATACAGAAGATATGCGCATATCTTTCGTATATACACAATTTATGTATATGCACAATTTCTCTATATGAAATTTGTCCATATACGATGCAGATATATAAACGATGTGTATATACGAAAGGTATGCACATATAAGAAATTTACGAATATATGGAAGATATGCACATATTTTCCTTATATGCACAATTTCTGTATATGCGCATAGAAGATATGCATATATAAGAAAGTTAGGGATATACAGAAGATATACGCATATCTTTCATATATCCATACACAGAAGATATGTGCATATTTTTTGTATATCCATACATAGAAGATATGCACATATAAGAAATTTACACATATACAGAAGATATGCGAATATACGGAAGTTACACATATATGGAAGATATGCACATCGTTTATGTATCTGCATCGTAAATTCCATATACAGAAATTACACATATACGGAAATTGTGCATATACGGAAGATATGCGCATGTCTTCCGTATATCCCTAACTTTCTTATGTGTGCATATCTTCCATGTATGCATATATGGAAGATATGCACATATCTTTTGTATATCCTTAACTTTCTTATATGTTCATATCTTCTATGTGCATATACGGAAAATATGCGCATATACGGAAGATATGCGCACATACGGAAATTGTGCATATACGGAAGATATGCACATATCTTTCGTATATGCATATGTTAGCACTTAAATCTACCTTAGGCTGAAATAAGGTAAAACTCAAGGTTACATCAAACTACGCTCAGCCTCGTAGCTAGCCCTACGAGGACAGGAGAGGGCTCTGTCCGAGTCAATCTTGGCAAAAGGTAATCAATGAGGTCGAGATGAATAAATTGATAACTAATTTTAGGCTAGGTATAAAGTACAAAGAGTTTGAGATTGATTTTTTGAAGTTTTGTTGAATTCAAGGGAAAGGCAATTTTGGGTGCAGGGATGAGGCACAATTTTTGCAGAGGTCTACTTGGGCCAAGACAGGCGATTGTTTTGATGCCTTTAAAGAGAATTAATGGATAAATCTGACTGGTGAGAGTTAAGGAGAGCAAGAAACTTTCAAGGATTCTCCATAAACAGATGAAAACATGGAAAATCAAACAAACTTAAAGGCAGAGCATAGCAAATTATGGATTCTACCTTAACACTTCATTTGTTCGATTGCAGAAGATAAGAGAATGAAAGTGATACACATAAACAACTTACAAATACTGAAAGAAGCACACCATCAACACATAAAGCCACATGAATCCCAAATAGTGCTGCAAAACCCTGGTCTTTCCTTTGCCAAAAATGCAGATAAAATATGTACAATAGAGTGTCGAGCTATTCCCAAGAGTCCAACCCTGAAAATGACTAAGAAAATACATAATATAGGCAAGCGAACCCATTCCCTTGCCTCTAGGGGTCGAGCTCATCATCCTAGGAGCTGTTTCAACCAACTCACACAAAGCACTACAATCTAGGCAGTCAAAACAACTTGCCTCTGTAAGGTAGGAAACCAATTCATTCATAAAATTTTCACCTTTTAGTGAATGAATCTTCTATAATAAGTAACTAAGTGTCAAAATAACATCATGTTTCATTAATTACATCAGGAGGAGTGAAAAAATCACATCACAAGTCAAAACTGGTCAAACTGGCTGCATTTCCTGAGCTGAAGATGAAAATTTTGCCAAAAAACCCTGTGCGCCGCGCGCCTGAGCCCTATGCGCCGTGCGCCTTTAAACCTGTTTTTGGGGCACTTCCCGGTATCTAAATCAAGCTCACAATAGCTGGTTAAAAGCCCTGGATGTCTGTTATCCAGCCCAAGTGGAATTTTGTAATTTGGGGCTCATTTGCCCCCACAAAATGTCATTCTCCCGGAAGTACTTCTTGCTGGTGCAAAAGGTGGCAGAAAGGTGATTTTCATGGTGTTTTTTAGCCTTTTGGTCACCCAGAAATTAATGAAATGCTTTAGTAATAGCTGAGCATGTATAATTCATCATGACAAACCCAAAAATTGAGAGTTTTTCTCCAGCAAGTGTCCCAATCTTAAGCGCGCGCGTCGACGCGCTACGCGTTGAGCCAAAAAACCTGTTTTTAGGACAAAATTCTCAAAACGACAAAAATTTCTCTGAATTTGCTCAAATTCGGAGTGAATACCCTCTATCCTACATTGTGCCCCGCCAATGAAGCCTCGGCCAAAATTTGGAGTGGATCGGGCTTTTTCCGCCGTTTTAGTGCTTTGCTCAATCGCCTCTTTAGGATCTTCATTTTTGCTTTGCAAACATGCATAAGAGCCCAATAGTGAGTTTTCATATGACGAAGCATGTCCTTGTCTCTGTTTGCCTTCACCAACAATTTCTCCAAATGAGTGTTCACCCGGATGAGCATAGACTCTCGATCAATCAGTGTCAAATCACCGGGTATCTTTCGGGCCAATTCTCGATCTTCCCGGATTTGCCGCAGCTCATAAAGTGTATGTTCATCTTATATCTCTTTGTTGCGCTGCTCCAAGTAGTTAATCACCCACTTAGCCATCTGCAATTTCTTTTGCAGCGAGTCATTCTCAGCCCTTTGCTCTCGGATGATCTCCTTTAGCTCCGAGCTAGGAGAGCTCGCATCAACATCAATGATATCCGTGTCCTCACCTCCTGAAGGACCCTCATCATACATGGGCCTCTTGCCTCTATCCTGGATCTGTACCTGTGCTAAAGAAGAAGACGAGACACCTTCCACATGATGTGGAGATAATACTCGCTGTGCTGATGAAGTCAACGAGACCCCTTCCACCCCGGGTGGAGATAGTACTTGTCGTGTAGATGCAAATAAGGCCCTGTGGCCTCGCTGGTATGTCACATATGGAGGAGCACTGATATGCTCAGTCTCAGAAATGTCTGGCTGGTGTGAAGGCGCTCCCTCATCATGAACTATCTCGGGAGGCAGCTGTAGCGCTCAGAAGTAATCACGGGAGATGAAATCCTCCCAAGTAATGCCCTACTATGCCAACTGATGCATAACTATGATTTTGATCAACGCGTAATGATATATGCTCTTATGCTGATGTGCTGGGCTCTTCCTTTGTACTAAAGTCACCATCCTCTCTATGTTGCGACACATGAAGTACGGAATGTTCATCATACGTACTCTCGTGAAATGCATCAACAAACAAACATGGTACGCATAGAGACGCGAGAATCTGCCCTCGCAACTGAAATATCAAATGATGAGTTTCATCAATGGTGCAAACTCATCCCTCAGGAATCTGAAAGGAAAAACTATGCTCAAGTGTCTCATATACCCGGTTTTGATGTATGGCTCATAGTAGAATCTATCTAACTGCTGGTGTTTGCTCCATTCCTCCCCTAAATTTGGTATCCGGTGGCCTGAGCAATACTTTGTGGTGACAAGGTGGAATTCACTCCGGCAAGGTTTACATGACCATCATGTAAATGTAGAACAAATAAACAGACTAGTTCCCAATGATGCTGAGTTTGTGAGATCATCTCACAGTATTGGAAACAGGATTGACGCCGAAAACAATCCATTGCAACTGGGCAAGCTTGCAATTGAGCCAAAGAAGTAGGCTCCTCCCTTACATGTTGACCACCTTTGCCACTTTTGTGATACCTCCGTGGCACATTTGGAACATTTACCTCCGGTGTAGAATCACTGTCATACTCCTGCTCATAGACTGACTCGGTCTCTGACATGACTTTGAAAACAACATAGCTGGAATGTATATGCTGATGTATAAACTGTGTGTACAATTGACTGTAAACTGTTCTTTTCTCTAAAAATGTTGTGACCAAGGGGACACAAATGCACAAGGGAATATTAAGAAACGGAAAACATTAGGGAATTAGGGAATTTGGAAATAAAAACAAGGGAATTAGGGAAGGAAAGGGAAATGAAAATCTTGGATTTTTGGGTTTTAGGATGTTAGGTAGGGATAATGTGTTTTTTAATAGAGGTGAGGGACTAGGATTTGAGGGATTATAGTGTAGGATTAATGAGGGAATTAATAGGGAAAAATAATGGTGAATTTGGGAATGGGAAACAAAGGGAAATGGGGAAAAAATCACAACCTTGGTTACACTCTATTTTTGAGCCCTACAACAATTTTTTGCATTCAAACCCTACAACACTTTTCATTGACAAAGGAGGGCTTTCCAACTTGGATTTCTAAGGCAAACATATCATGAACCCATTACATTAACCTTTCAAAAGCCAAGCACAAGTAATGGATATGAGCCTATCTGCAAATTTGTGCAGAGAGGAGGCGATTTGGTGCTTTTCCAAACAAATTTCGGGCTTAAAACCCAGTGCGTCGCGTGCCTAGAAACTACTCCAACTTCCTCTCAAACTCACAATTTCGCTTTGGAACAATCTTCTTCACTCTTGGCATGTGCAATGAGTTGAAAATGTAGTGAACTGTCTTTATAAAGACTCCCTTTTGATTTTTGCTTGGTCCATAACCCATTTTGTAATGTTTTGTCGTTGACACTTTTTCAGGATTAATAGACTTCTGACCTTTTTGGTTTCCTCCTTAAATTTGGTTGAAATAATGATTTTCTTTGACAATTTTTTGCAAGGATCGCTGTGATATGATCTGGCAAAGGAGACCAAGACTGCGCCTGGACAATTCAAGAACTAAAATTTTTGAAAATTTATTACAAAAATGAGGTGACGACTTATCTTCAAAACAAAGTTTTGAAGAGAAGTCCTAATTTATCTGTATAATGATAAAAATTATTGAGGTAACCATCTGTCGAGGACATCCCTCTGGCCTGTTGGTCTTCTTGGACTTTGCAAAACAAAATTGACTCAACCCTAGACCTAATGACCGAGAACTATTGTCATGACCTAGAAATTTGAAACAGGACTGTAAATGATCTTTCAAGACTTGTTTTTATGAATAGACCTAAACCAGCAATGCCAAGCACGAGGGGAATGAGTGAGAGAAACCATTCCGTCAGAGTTATGGCATGCCTGACGAAATGAAACTGATCGAAACTGATGGGACACCTAAACATGAAATGCAAAAAAGAGCTTTGATCTCTGACGGAGGGATAACTAGACTGACTCTAATTGGCTCCAATGGGGATGGTAGCTCCTTGGAGATGCCAAGAACCGCAGATCTCTATAAGAGCTAGACAGTGCCTTCATCCATTGGGCGATGGAGTCATTATTCCAACACAAAATTTTGACAATTGGACTGAAAAACCAAAAACCACTTTGACCAAAACAGACTTGAAACTAAAAAGACTGATACAACTGACTTGACAAACTTAAACCAACTAACCTCCATTTTCAGAATTATAGCCTTCACTTCGGGCCCCAGACTAAATATGAGTATTTAGTATACATGTGAAATAAAACAGAAGTAAAACGATATGTACAATGATGATGAAATGAGCAGAAAATACTTAGGAGTAGTATCTCTTTAACAGCCGACCATTAATCGGCCCTCCAGGACATTCATCTCCATTCATTTCTTTGAGAAGGAAAGCATTTTGGCCACGATACGCTGCAATCTTGTAAGGACCCTTCCATAAATTTTCAAATTTGCCGTGCTTTCCTTTGTCTTCATGTTGAGCATCCCACCTCAAAACTACCTCATCTAGCTGAAATGTGTCCGCTTTTGCCTTCCGGTCATAAATCTTTTTGATGCGCTCCTGCAACTGGAAAGTGTTTTGAAATACCTCCTCCTGTGTCTGCTGTAAATGGATCATTTGATTAATCCTTCTCTGCATAGGATCTTCCTCACTACCGGCTTCCTAAAGCAATTTGACTACCAGGATAGCAAGCAAAGTAGGAAAAACCGTGTCTGTCCCGTACACCAGCTCGAAAGGGGACATGCCAATAGACTTTTTCTGACTCACCCTATCAGCCCATAGTGCATTTACTAACTTCTTGTGCCAGCCCTTTTTATTGATTTCCAGCAATTTCTTAATGATATTAACCAAAGATTTATTAGATGACTCCGCCAATCCATTTCCCTGAGGATGGTATGCGGTTGAATGTCCCAAGCTAATATTCTACTTATAGAAAAACTCGACCATCCTTTTTGACTTGAATGCCACTACATTATCTGTGATTAACTTACTTGGACATCCAAAACATGACAAAATATTGGTTTCAAGAAAAGAGATAATTACCGCATCCGTGGCTTGTTGGGTAGGAATCGCTTCAATCCATTTCGTGAAGTAGTTTGTGGCTGTCAATATCCATCTATGCTGTCCTGATGATGCCAGATGAATTTCCCCGATGAAATCCAATCCCCACTGCTGAAAGGGTGCACTAATTTCAATTGGTTTAAGAGGCAAAGGCTGTAGTTTCTGATTCCCTTCAAAAATTTGGCATTCGTGACAATTTTTAACAGCCTTATATACATCTGAAAACAATGAAGGCCAATAATAACCTCCCCTTAGAATCTTTTTCGCTGTGGTTTTCCAAAACAGATGGCCTCCACAGTCGCCTCTATGAAAGTCTTCCACAACTCTTTTGGCTTCCTCCTCTACCAAACAATTCAATAACATTCCACCAGGGTCTTTCCAAAACAATGCAGAATCTAGTATGCAGAATTTTGCAGCTTTCAATTTCAATGTTCTACTTTTATTTCTAGGCATTTCGGGAGGTGAAGACAAATTCTGAAGTACATATAAAATGTCAGCATATCAAGGAGAGGAAAGAAACATCTCAGATACCTGAACTGATGAATTCTCCTCATCTTCATCGGACATGGCAGCAATCAAATTTATATCTATAACTTGCAAATTCGTTTCAGCCATACTTGGCAAGTCCTTGTCCTTTGATTAGTTTGATTGGTTTAATCTCCACATCATACTCTAACAATGTAGCAATCCACTTACCCCGCCTGCCTTCTGGATCTGCCTATACCAAAATATCTTTAACTACTGCATTAGGAACATAGGCTAGAATGTGGGAATGCAATATATACACACGGAAATCTTTCAAGGCCTTTACAAGTGCAAGTGCTTGCTTCTCAATAATGTTGTATTTCAATGCTCCGTCTCTTATAATCCGACTGAAAAAAGCAATGGGCTTTTCATGTCCTTCCCTTTTCTGCATTAATACAGCTGCCAAAGTGTGCTCAGAAGCAAATGAGAACAAAATAAAATCCTGCATGTAGTCTGGGCTGATTAAAATAGGAGCTGAAGAAAGAGATAACTTCACTAAATTGAATGATTTCACTGCCTCTTCGGTCCACTTTACCTGACTGTCCTATTTCAGCATGCTCGTGATTTCTCTAAGATGCTCCTCTAGATTTGGAATGAAGCGATGCAGAAAATTCAGTTTACCATTAAAGGACTGTATTTCTTTCTTGTTCCGGGGCTGTTTGATTTGTTGAATGGCTTCAACACGTGCAGGGTCAACACGGATGCCATCTTTAGATATGATGTGGCCAAGAATCTTGCCCTCATCCATGGCAAAAAACTCTTTTTTGGATTCAGTGAAATGCCATATTTTCTCATTGGCGAAACACAGTTAAATCATGAAGATAAACAACTAAAAATACATCTTTCTCATTGGCGAAAGCCATGTCCATTGCACGCTGAAAGGTGGCTCCTGTATTCTTCAAACCAAACGACATTTTTGCATAATGAAACGTTCCCCACGGAGTGGTAAATGCTGTCTTGTCACGATCATCTTCATGCACTAGAATTTGATTATATCCTAAATAACCGTCGAGTAGTGACATCCTTGATGCTCCAACTACTGTCTGCAATATGTGGTCCATTTTTGGCAGCGGATAATTGTATTTTAATGAAACCTTATTCAAATTTCTGAAGTCAATACATAAACGGATCTCACCTGTTTTCTTTCTCACGAGCACCAAGTTTGATATCCAATCTGAAAATCGGATAGGCACAATAATTCCTGACTTATACAATCTGTTTACCTCTTTTTCAATCGATGGTAGCAGCTTTGGATTGATTCTCCTCAACTTTTGATGAAATGGCTTCTAATTTGACTTAATGGGAATAGTATGCTGAATGATATTTGTGTCATATGTTTTTAAATTTGAGTAATCCCATGCAAAAACATCAGAAAATAAAGACAACAATTTCAGATATTCTGCCTTTACCTTTGGTGATAATGACTTTGATAATTTTACCATCTCGGGATTCTTAGCTAGCCCAATATTTACTTCTTCAACGCCCTTTTCAGTTGGCCTCAATGTTGGTTTTCGAGCTACATCATCTTGGTCGAAGAGTTCTTCCAAAGGGATCAATCCTTTTGGGAATGATGTTATCTTTAAGTTGCAGTACTTCCATTTGATTTATTTGTATATCATCACTACCATCATCATGCTCTGTATCTATGGAGGTATCTTTGAACTTACCCTTATTCTGCAGAAACTGATTAATCTCTTCGTCATCCTGAAAGATTTGCCAACATCGCTGATTGTCTGGAACGGTGGGACGTTGTTTCACATGAATCTCAAACTTGTTGCTGGAATTCATCGGAATTTTTAAGTTGCTTGCTGCCTTAGCAAGTCCATCAGCAACACCATTTTGTATGCGAGGCACACATGTCAAGGTATGATCA
>APFE031598155.1:27573-47251 GCA_000404065.3 Pinus taeda
TGATATTAGATAAATCTAATTAAAAAACAAACTTATATTCTATTATCTTTTATTTAATTATGAAACTTTACATACAAAAAAACAAGTATTTATTACAGAGTTTTTTTGACATTGTATTCTAAATGGTTCTTATGTTATGGTCTTAAATCTAACTCTTAAATTCTCTACTCGACCACGAGACAATACAATGCTAGAAATATGGAACCCCCTCTTTCTAGTGACCTGGTGTTTAACATAGCTTGATAATGATTTCAGATTAGGGTTTTCACATGTCTCAACACTTCGTTAGTGTTAAATACATATAAATATTGAAACCCATAAAAAAAAAATGAATATAAAAATCATATAATTTAATACAAGATATAACTTAGGGGATATCATATGAGAGAAAACCTAATTAGAAGGTTAACACATTAATGGCTACAAATTTACTACTTCCTAAATCTTTGTTAGCAATCATAACATTGTCTAACTACCATAGAATTGTGAGAAACATCACCTCACCACCTTCACTTCTACTAAGGAAATAAATTTATTTATGAAATAAATAGGTTAAGCTAGAAAATAGTTTCCAAAAAAGACTTCCAATTTTTTTTTGAGTTTGGTTCCTCCTTTAAATTCCATGGCCATGTATGCCATTTTCCTTTCCTAATTTATTTATTAACCTTTTCATTTACTATTTAAAATTCAACCTTGGGTTGAAAATTTATTTATTTAGTAGTTTATTAATCTCTATTAATATTTCATAATTTTGGAATTTCTTTGTCACCCACAATGCCTTCTATTTAATTATATTAATTCTTATTACTATGTTTTACTTTCATTCTTTTTAACTTATCAATTTATCTTAAAAGGAAGTGAATAAATCCATATATAATGAACTAATTTCCCTTTATATTTTTAAAACTTCATTTATATTATCCCTATATTTTAAGTACCATTTCAACATTTTTTTGTTCTTTCAAAATTCTTATTTATATGGTTTAAATTTTCCCAAATGAGATAATTTCATTTTTTTTCAATCTTTTAAAATGGTTATTTTTTTTCTAAATATTTAAAATCTTACTACTAACCACTCTTTTTATCTTTTAAATATATATAATTATGATATATAAATTTTCCAATTTCTCTAACAAATGTAAAACTATTTATTATTATAACTCGATTCATGATTCAAATTTCATCTCACATTAAAAAAGGAACGCATTTACCAAAGTTTGATGGAGAGAATTTTAATTTCATACATAGTAACGTTTAACAATGATAAAGCATTCAATTTTGTCTCTTATAATCCCACGAAATGTGCACTGAACGATTTTCAAGTTCATAAGATCACGAAGGTAGCCTCCAACGAGCAAAATGTGAAGTTAGCATCATCGTAAGTGTTACATTGATGTAAACTATCGTGCCCACGGGAGAAGCATTTGCATTATTCTTCACTGAAAATTAAATTCCATCACAATATTACACGCTTTAGTGAAACATTACAGAAGTGATAAAATTGAAATATTTAACACTCCGAAAATTCCATCACAATATTACACGCTTTAATGAAACATTACAGAAGTGATAAAATTGAAATATTTAACACTCCGAAAATGTAAACCATTTCCTACGTTTTCCATCAGTTAAATGGCGAAGCCTGAAAAAAATAATAAACGGACCAACCAAACCCTTACTGGAAAACAAATCTGATTGTCGTCGACCTGTGATTTCCTAGTAGTAGGCATCCAAATCGACGTCCATATTGAAATCAAACTTATGCTATGGAGGCAACCGCTTCCTGTATCCACAAACATGACTTTAATGAAAATTTATATCATCGTCATCTTCTTTGGCCTGAGATTCGAACATGCAACCAAATCTTTACGATTTGTAAGGAGAACATGGTCTTCAGATCCTCTATGCTCACAGTTCCATCTCTGTCTTTTTCCATGACATTAAACACCTCCTTCAATGCCCACATTTCACCATTATTAGTGTTGGATTTGGGTTCATTTATTTCATCAATTTCCTGTGTAATGAGCCATAGAATCTGGCGAAACTCTTCAAAATTCACAGAGCCACTGTTGTCGGCGTCAGCAACAATTATCCTACCCTCCATTTCGTCTCTACTTGAGCCACTGTTGTCGGCATGGGAAACAATTATTCTTCCCTCAATTTCCTCTCTGCTAAGCCCCTTCCCCATGCTGAAGCAACTGCCAGTGAAGAAATCTCGGAGATCCAACAAACTTATTTTCTTGTCACTATCTTTGTCCAACACGTTGAAGGCCTCCTTCACCTTACATGGTTCCTTCGTTCACAATTTCATTTCTAATGGCGGCCTCCTCCTGTTTCAGCTGCAAGGAAACATAATTGATAACATCGAATTGAATTCCACCCAGAGCAATTTATATTACAGTCCAAGTATTAATTGACAGGTCGAGAGGCAAAAATTGATTGAAGAGGGTGTTATGTTTCACAATTTCATCGTGGTCGGATGCCAGGTGAAACAAAGTGACGGACATTACCTGAGGGAAAGCCTCATTGTTTTCCACATGTAACATGAAATGGCAATCGCATCCATGGCTTCAAAAATTTAAGAAAAAAACAAACACCAAAAACAAAGAAGCAGTTGGTTATCCAACAACCAGGGAAGAAATACACGAGTAAGCCAACCTCCCGGGCATGGGAATTCATGTAGTGTTTTGCGTGGTGCAAAACTAAAATTTCAAATTTGAAATAGATGGGCGCTCAAAACTGAAATTTTAAATTTGAAATACAGCTACGTGCCGCATTTGGAAAATATCTGTCAATGTTTTAATTGAGTGTTGGTTATGTTTGTTGTGAGACCTCGGGAACCATGGATGTATGGTCGGGTCGTGGGTGTGAGGGACGGTGACGGCGGCGATGTAAGGAGGAAGGATCTCGGGAAGAATCTGGGCTGTAAAAACTCACATTAATGTTTTTATAGAAGTCGAAATAGCTCTCAAAATTATGAATAGGTGGTGACATCATCACCCATCTTATTGACTACTCACAATTCTCTATCAACATTACCAACCATGTTAAGAGCATTTTGATACTAATGAAGGGAAACACATGATTAGTCGTTGCACTTTAAGGTTTAATATTGATGATGCTTAGTAGAATTAGAATGTTTTATAGTGCTTCTTTGCTCATAAACCAATTATTGATTTATGGTTCTATGGATGAACCTTTCATCATGTGTGAGAGAATATTAATTATTGATGTATGTGAATACGATGTTACACACAGTAGACTATGGGCTATCATAAATGATAGGCATTCCTTTGCCATCAAGTATTACGAGGTATGGTAGCCTAATTATTAAAATCTTAAGAATTTAACTAATTAATTATAATGTTATGTTATGCTTTTAATATGATTAGTAGATATCTATTTTGATTATAAATTTACCAAAATGTTGAGATATTAAATAATTTAATTTTAAAATATAAAATTTGAAAAAGGTTCATCCTTCAAAAGTTTTTTTAGTGCTTTTATAGATTAATAATTAAAATGGTTTTATAGTGATTCTCATATATATATATGAAATATATCTTAATTTATCATTGTTTGAATTACATTTAAATATTTTATTATTATAAATATTTTATATAATAAATATCGAATGAATTACTCATTTTCTTTAAACTAAATTTATCATATATATATATATATAATATATATATATATATATATATATAGATATTTGTAAATTGGGTAGAACACATCTTCATCATGTCCAATATTCAACCGGATCCGGAGGAGAATTTGTGACTTTACATCAGGGATGCCTCAACAGAGCACCGGATCACCGTCTATCCAAAATCCCGTGGACTTAATATAACATTATATTACTTAATATAGATATTTAAATATAATTCTAAGAGTGAAAATGGAATTTTTTTACCATATCTTTTCATAGTTGATTGTAATATTAACAACCAACCAAGAGAACTTAATGAAAATGTGACTATTAATTTGTTATAATGTTTTCAGTTAAAACTAGTGAAATATGTATAACCATTTCTAGTTTTTCTTTTGCTAGGTTATGTGATTTATAACTCTAACTTATAGATTGAACTTGTAACTTGAATTGGTGTGACCGCGAGACATCTATGCCTTTAAATGTTAAAATTGTGAATTGAATAGCTTCAACTTGGGGCATCTAAGCTCTCAAAATTATTATGGAATCACACCAAGCTTAGGCCACAATAACCTTTAACATGACCAAATTTTTTGTTATAAATTTTTGAGACAATAAACTTAACCAAGTGTTTTACTATAATTTTTTGAGCCATTAACATTTACATCACACCATACTTTAACTAACCTGTCACTCACTGCTTTCTCTACACCTTAATATTATTTATTCCACAGATCACCTTCCTACTTAACTATAAAATATAGTTATCAACTGTAACATATAGTGATACATCATAAATTATTTTTTCCAAGTTTAATTATCATTGTTAGTTTTATTTTATTTTGTTCTAATCTGAATTATTAAAACTATTAGGCTGAAAGGCTAGAACAAATGTTGTTAAGTATTAATTAAAAGATTTTGGATCAGTTTGTTAAAATACTAGAGAATAGTTGAATTAACTTCTAAAAAACAGTTACAACTGTTCCTACACCATTTTCATTCAAGAGGAAAAAGGAGAGAACCCGGAGGGGGTTAGAGGAACGGTATTGTCATAAATTGTTTTTGCCAAGTTTAATTATCATTGTCAGTTTCATTTTAGTTTGTTCTAATTTGAATTATTAAAACTATTAGGCTGAAAGGCCAGAACAAATGTTGTTAAGTATTAATTAAAATATTTTGGATCAGTTTCTTAAAAGACTAGAGAACAATTGAAATAACTTCTGAAAAATAATTACAACTATTCCTACACACTTTTCCTTCAAGAGGAAAAAGGAGAGAACCCGAAGGGGGATTAGAGGAAAGGTATTGTGATGAATTCTTCCTAGAGCTGGCAAACCTAACCAGTGGAAAAGAAAAGTATGTTGAAAGTTGTGGGGTACGATATTTGAGGCTAGAAAGATTCCTGATACCCAAGGTACGTACCTAGTTGTTCATCACTATCAGAAGTGGAAGAGATCGAAGGGGGAATCTCGATGTAATTTCCAGTTCCGAGGCTGGGTGGTGAGACCTTACAAATTAAAAGTTGTGTGCATAACTAAAAACAGATAAGTGATACCACCATGTTAATCATTATTACTAGGAAAGGATAGACTAGTCACCGTTAAAGTAGAATATACATTAATAAACTCGCAGTAGCAATTAATGTCTATTGATTTTTTAATAGAGTAGGAAACACTGTCTTGACACCTTGCATTATTAGAAGATATTTATATATGATTGAAATATGCAAAATAGTGAATATGCTAGCTTACTGGGCAAGATCATTTCAATAGACAGTTTAACAATTTAATTCAGAAGAACATGCTAAGCAAGAACAATAAAACAATATTTTTTATTTTTTTATTTCTCGGATGTTTAAATATTTGCTGGATTACCTCTAGGGGGAGCGGCTAACGGGAGGGTCGTGGAACTAGGGTTTTCAGACATCGTAGTTGCAAAAATCCATGGAAGGTCACAAAGGAGGGAGCTCCACTCCCTCCTACAGGCAGGCAGTAGCTAGCCGAGGTAAGAAACCATTAGATAATGTCAGAGGACCTTCAAGAGAAGGGTTAAGGAATAGGGAAGAGGAGCAAGGACTAAACAAGTCAAGGGAGAATAACAACAATAAAGAAAGGGAGGAAGAAGACAAGGAATAAGAAGAGTAAAGCAAAGCACAAAAGGGGCCATGTAAACCCAAATCCGAGGTCACACTTAGAGTAGTTTTAAATGATCTTGCTCTGCAGGAGCATATGGACCACATGTGGACATATGCTATCATTTGTAAATTCATGGGATTATGGCCCACTAAAAAGGCTTTACAGACATGGATTAAGTATAACTGGAAACCAAAAGGAAGAATTGATCTACATCTTTGGTCTAAAGGTTTCTTTACTGTAGTCTTCACAAATATTGAGGACAAAGACATGGTGTTTGGAGGGCCCTACTTCTATGCAGCAGCAGGCCTTTACATGTGACCGTGGATGATGAATTTTGTCCCTAAGGGAGAAACATTCACTTCGGTCCTGGTCTGGGTAAGACTCTACTCGCTACCTCTTGATTACTGGCAAACCAAATCATTATGTGCCATAGGAAACAAATTAGGACGTTTTGTCAAATCTTCTGAAGCCACCAAAAGGGGAAACTACACTTCGTTCACAAGAATATGTGTGGAGATGGATCTCTCTAGAGCTCTACCAGATGAGGTTATCTTAGAAGTTTTTGATGAAGAATGGGTACAAACAGTAGACTATGAACATATTCCTTTCAGATGCTAGAAATTCCATGAGCATGGGCACCTATTTAGAGACTGCCCTATTAGTAAAATAGAGAAAAGAAGTAAAGCGAACACAATGGAAGATACTGAAGGCTTTCACAAAGTGGTACATAAAGGAAAAGGGGCCAGGAGGGGGCCAAAGCAACATCAAACAGAGGAACCATAGACTAATCTGAATAGGTTCCAAGTTCTAGAAGAAGAAGAAGAGATAACAAAAGTAGATCAGGTAATGGAAGGAAGCCCAGTGGAGAAGCAGAAAGAGGAAGACACAGTACAAACAAAGAATATTAACAAACAGAAAGAGACTATTCTGAGCGACACAGAATTGGAGATGGACCAAGAAATCACCCAGAGTGAGATGGAAATGGAGGATCATGAATTGCAGGAGATTCTTGACAGGGAACACCTAGATCTGGAAGGGTTCCTAAAATAGGGGACCATGAATGGGGTAGACTCATTACCACCAGAAGAGTTCAATAGGGTACAACAGTTGTTCCTATGGAAAACTGAGGCTAAAGGGTTGGACAGTCAAAGGGAAAATGAAAGGTAGGGCAACGAAGGTGTGAAGACTATGAAAGTCACACCGGGACTAGCACCCAGAAATCAAGTAAAGAAAAGAGGCAGGAAAAGCAGAACGAGTTATTGATGGAATGTGGAAAGCTAATGATAGATTCAGGTAAGATGAAAGATCTAACCAGCTACTCCTTTACAAATCTTTAATAATGAAGTTTACATATTGGAATATCATAGGTCTAGGTAGCAAAAGAAAACAAAGAATTATTAGTAATAGAATGAAACAAGAAGCTCCAGATATGATCTTTATCCAGGAAACTAAATGTTCCATTCAAAAAGTAAAAGAAATTCACAACAAATGGCTCAATCGTTTTGAGTTTCTAGAAGTTAAATCAGATAACATAGCAGGGGGCACACATACTCTTTGGAACCCCCAAAATATTGGTATAATAGATGTTGAGGCATCTAGAAATTATCTATCAGTGGTTATACAGCCGGTGGGAGATAGGGAGACCTATTTGGTCACAAATGTATATGGCCCTCAAAGAATGGATGACAACCTCAGGTTTGTAGATTCACTTATGGATCTTGTGTGGGGACTTCAACATGATCAAATCCCTTTTAGAGAAAAAAGGGGGAACCAGAACCTTAAGCAAAGACTCTACAGCTTTTGAAACTTTTATAGATAATATGAAGCTTGTCGATACTGATATGAGTAATGGTCACTTTACTTGGAACAATAAAAGGGGAGGAGAGTCTCAAGTAGCCTCAAAATTAGACAAATTCATAATCTCAGAGGATCTTATGCTCACCAACAAGGAAATGATAGTGATAATTATACCCTTCAGAGGCTCAGACCATTGGCTTGTTCAACTTGAGGTTCAGGGCATTGGTACCCCCAAGAACAGAACTTTCAAATTTGAGAATATCTGGCTCACCCACCGAGACTTCATCAACAACATTTCAAAATGGTGGACAAAAGACCTGCATATTCAGGGTACAAGTATGTTCCAGCTACACAAAAGACTTAGGCACATCAAGCTCAGACTTAAAGATTAGAACAAGAATGAATTTGGCAATATTTTTACAGCAAAAAAAGCTGTGGAAGATAAAATGCAGGAACTCAATCAAACCCTTATCACATATGGCTTTGATAAAGATAGAAATGACCAAGTCACCAAACACCATCAAGAATGGGAGAATTTATGTCAACAAGAGGAAATATTTTGGTGACAAAAATCTAGAATTCAATGGCTGAAAGAAGGGGAGTGTAACACCAGATTTTTCCACTGATCTACCATAGCGAAAAGATCTCATAATAGAATCTCTTCGATTAAGGATGAGGGCATTCATCTTCATAATTCCCACGAAGATATAGAAGATATGCTAGTTCAGCACTTTCATGGAATAGCACAAGAAACTATTTCAGACAGAGAGCACTTTATCAGGGATTTAATAGGGCATATTCCTAGACTGGTTACTAGAGAGGATAATTTTAATTTCAATAGTCCAGTGACAGAAGAGGAGGTTGGTGAGGTCATCAAAGAAATGCAGAATGGTAAAGCGCCAGGCCCTGATGGTTTCAATGTGGATTTCTTTAAAGCATTCTCGAATATAGTTAAACGAGATATTCTGAATGTAGTGGAACATTCCAAGTTGAATAGAACTATTTTAAAGGTGCTCAATACTTCCTTCATCACCCTGATCCCGAACCACGATAATTCTCAGACTCCAGACACGTTTAGACCCATAGCCTTGTGCAATGTGGTTTATAAGATAATATCCAAGGTTATTTCTAACAGACTCAAATGACTTCTTCCTACTCTAGTTTTTGTGCAGCAATCCGGTTATGTGGAGGGCAAAAAAATTCTCAATAACATCATTCAAGTGCATGAGGTGGTGCACTCTTTGATAAGAAATAGGAAGCCTCGTATGATTATGCAACTGGACCTAGCCAAAGCTTACGATAAGCTGAATTGGAACTATATAAGGAAGATCCTTATTGCTTTTGGGTTTGATCATAACTGGGTTAGATGGGTCATGGCCCTGGTAACTTCTTGTAGCTTCTCAATTCTGGTTAATGGTTCTCCTTCCAAGACCTTTACTCCTTCTAGAGGCCTCAGGTATGGTGATCTTCTCTCACTCTTTCTCTTCATCCTCATGATGGAAGGACTGGGTCAGTATATCAAGCATGCTAAAGAAGTTGGTAATATCAAAGGCCTCCAACTTTCAGAGAATGGTCAGGCTTTGATCCATCAACAATTTGTTGATGATACTATGCTGCAGGGAATCCCCACGTCAAAGAAACTTTAGCGTACAAGCATATCATGTCTGACTTTGCCATGGCTACAGGTATGGAAGTTAATCTCTCCAAATCTAAGATCTTTTTCTTTAATACCAATATTGCTATTCAGAAAAATATCTCCAGGATTCTAGGCTTTCAAAGGGATGTCCTTCCCTCCAAATATTTGGGAGTTCCTCTTAGTAATAAGACTTTGCACAAGGGCATCTGGCAGTCGGTGATCAATAAGATGCGGGATAAAATCAGGAAATGAACCTTTACATCTTTAAACTTGGCTAGTTGGATAGTGCTTACAAAAGTTGTTCTCCAATCAATTCCTGTCTTCATGCTATCAGCCCTTCCAGCTCCAAAAGGAGTTCTATAGCACTTTAGAACCATTTAAAGAGACTTTATTTTGGGCAAGGGGGAGGAAAGAAAGAAATGGGCCTTGGTAGCTTGGGAGAAGATCTATAAACCGAAAAATTATGGGGGTCTTGGACTGGATGATCCGGAAGCACTGAGTAAAGTTTTAGGGGTGGAATTATGGTGGTGTTGGGTAAAAGAACCAGAGGCACGGTGGGCTAGAATCTAGAAAGAAAAATATGCTAGAAATTGGCAAGATAATGATCTAATAAGAATTGTTGGCATCATAAAGGGCTCACACATTTGGAATAAGGTCTGGGGAAATAGAAGATTAGTACAAAAAAACATCTTTTGTGAAATCAAAGATGGTGATATTGCTTTGTTTTGGGAGGACAAATGGCAACAAAAACCTACACTGTTAAGCGAGAACCTTCTAGACCTCAAGAAAGAAACAGATACCAAAATATTATTTAAGGTAAAAGATTTTTGGGATCAAACCAACAGTGAAGGAAAATGGAGAACCTGGAAGAAGATGGATTACAGGGAAGACAGCCCACTGAAAGCCAAAGCTGAGGTACTTTTGACAATGTTGGAACAAAGGAAAATATTAGTGACAGGGGGGCATGACCAACTTAGATGGGGTATCAATTCTGTAGAAACCTTCAATCTCAAGGAGGAAAAACACATACTCCTTGAGCTGGATTCCCATGAACCAGATAGGGTTTGGCAGAACATATGGAGACATCAAGGATGGATGAATATTAAACTCTTCATGTGGTTGGTGCATCATAGGAAAAATCTGACTTGGGATAACATTCAGAAGAGTGGTGTTATGGGCCCTTCCACATGCCAGCTATGTGAAGCCCAAGAGGAAACAATAGAGCAACTTCTCAATAATTGTATTTTTACCTCTTGGTTGTGCGATACTTTTGCCACTATCTTCCAGCAGCAGACAGATAGGGACAAAGGAAGCATATCAATACCCTAAAAAATTGGAGACATAACTTCTCTGACATTGAACTTCTAGGCTTGGCCTAGGCTTTAACACCAAGTTTCATAATATGGACTGTCTAGAAAGAAAGGAACAACATAATATTTAAGAATGTAAAAAGTTCCTCCCAACGCCTTCTCGAGAAAATCTTAAGACAACTTAAGGAGACGGTAAGCACCATAGTGCGAACTTTCCCTAAGAATCCACCTTCAGAAGCTAAATCGTAGATACTTCTTAAGTTAGGTATGCAGGGGCTTATTCCTCAAGGCCTAGACATAAAGGTTTTGAAGATGGATTCTAAACAGGATCATTGGCATCCTCCCCCTCAGAGTTTTTTAAAATTCAACATTGATGGGGCTTCCAAAGATAAACCGAGTATTGCTGAATGAGGCAGGGTGCTAGTGGATGAAAATGGCAATCTCCTTTTCATTTTCCATTGCCATTTGGGAAGAGCCACTAACAATATGGTAGAATTAATGGCTCTTGAGCAAAGTTTAGAATTTCCGAAGTAGGATAATCTCTAGAATGTTATTGTCGAAGTTGACTCTGAGTTAATCATAAACTCGGTCAAAAGAACAAGCTATGGCACGAAGCTAAAAAAAGTCTCTAAAAAATGGAGACTGCTCCAGGGCTTTCAAAGGATTCAGCTTCATCTCTGAGGTTTACGCACTGTGAGTTTTAACCATGTGATAAGAACCACTAACAAATTGGTGGACATCTTGGCAAATCAAGGAGTACTCAGTACTAAAAGCTGGGCTGTGCTGAGTTGGCTTGAGATGCCTTTGAATAGATTAAGGATGCAATGTCACGACCATGCGGATGGGGATATAATGGTGTTTCAAAGCAAAGACATAGGGGCGGTGTCTAGTTGATTTGGTTACTTCATGAAGTATTTTCTTCGAAGTAAGATCATTCTAGGGATGCAGGGTACTGTCGGCCTCCCCAACCCTCGACAATATGATCACAAAAGTTTTAGATGGGAATTGCTGACCAGGTGCAATTCTGCTGATGGTCGGCCAACTAGCTGGATTTGCATTATGCACGGGTTCATTCGACCGCAAAGAAGGGTTGGTGAAAGGGGTTGGATTTCCGTCTTTCTAGATAGCTTGAATACCCTAGTTTTCCTTTTGGCAGCTTTAATACCACTCGGGAGGTGGTTTGCTGTCCATCACATGCCCTTCACATAGGAAGTGGTTTTGTGGAGTTGGGAGCAAGTCCACTCACCAACCAACACGTGGCATAGTACGGGGAAGGAATACCACCATCATGGTGTGGTATTCTTTGGTTTGCTAGGCCCATGCGATATGATCCTCGGTCGTCGGATCATGCATGATAGATCCACGGTGAGGAACAAGCAAGCTTGTTTCTGTGTCCAGGTTGGCTATCGCGGGAGTAATCAATGGGCTACTTGGCAGTGCAATATTATCCTCCACCGTAGGATCTGGCATGGAGGATCAATGGTCAAGGATAATGGTGCGGATCAGGGAAAAATATCTTCTGGGTAGGTTACGTGTCTTGATGGAAATCGCGGGCTTTCGCGTGCTCCACATGCTCGAGAGTTACCCCCCTTCCAGACCCGAAATCCATTTAGAGGTTTACCTAATCCATCACCGAGTCTAACTCCAAATTTTATTGTTTGATTTTTTTGCTTTTTGTGGACTTTGTAGTCTTGTGGACTTTGTAGTGTTTAAGCTTTTAGCTTAGGGCCATAGGCTATAAGCGGATGCTTTTTCTATGGCCCACAGTTCCTTTGGGAATGATGTATATTATGTAATTTGTTTTAAGATTTAATGAAATAGAATGTACGACTCTTGCTTTAGCAAAAAAAAAAGAATAGTAAAACAATATTCCTCTATGTCTTTCTATATTTCCTATATTACTGGTTTTGTATAGTCCATAGAGACACACATGCCCACACAATATACAAATGTCAGTTCTTAGAATGTACACAGTTAATATTTATTTATCTATGATAGAGGATCTGTAAAGAAAACTTATAAATGCAATCGACTATTACCCTGTAGTTACATTGTGTATAGAAAATGACCTAGGGTTTATTGGCCTCAGACATGTTTGGGAAGGAACTCACCAAGAGCCAAGTACCCGCGGTTCTTTTAAAACCCTTGTCCTCTAAACCATTAAAAATATCCATTATATTTACACATAACTGAAGGACTTAATTTAGAGAAAACAACATCAATAGCTATAACTTAATATCAGTCGGGTTATTGCATACAAATCCCTAAAAACAAATTCATTCAACTGATATGACACAGAAATTGTAATTCATAACCCCAAAAATTTATTAAAAGTCGAAATACCAACGCAAGCCTGATACAATAGTCTAAATATAAATTAATACACAAATTTCATGCTAGAAAAGGTCCTATAAATTTCCTCGAAAGTAATGCATGGAAAGATTTAAGGAGTCCAAATAGTATGATGGCAATTCAAGGCTGACAATATCAAAGTGACAAAAATCCATTCTTAACCAAAATCATACTCCGGTCATAGCCTTAAACCCCATCTATCAATACCCCTTGAAGCCCTCTGTCATGGAAAAATGGCTTAAAGAGCTCAAGGCACAAACAAGTTCAGATTCCAACACACCTGGAAAGTGAGAAAAGGAGCAGGGTTTAGCAAGGCGGCTGCCTCCCAAAGGACACATGACGAACGAAGGATTTGAACCATCTTCAGAGGTTTTACCTACACAGTAAAAGCTGGTTATGGAAACCCGAATTCTTGTAAAGACCTGGTTTGATATTGAAAACCCCTGTGATATTTAGAGATGGCTTACCTGAGCTGGGGCTGGGAATCATTCGAAGTGGCAGTCGAATCTGCAAAGGTACTAGGTAGCCTCAGCAAAAGTAAAGGAAAAATAAACCTTAAATGACAATAGAACGAAAATAAAAACAATGCTTACCTCTAGCTATCGTGGAATCGACCCTTTCCACCAGGATTTTGGAATCCATGCCATAGCCGTCACACTTGCTCCAGAGCGGCCCAAAAACCCGTCAAACATCTTCATGATCCACCACAGTGCACCTTAGCAGCGACATAGAAATCTTAATGATGAAATGTGGAGGTAACAATAATAAAGGACTTGCAGAACACTTGGAATATCAAATTCAAGCTTGGCTGAGTGATGCACAGGGTCGCCATTGCAAAGAAGAGAGCTGAGTCGGGACATAGTCAAATGAAACTCCCTCATTGCCAAAAGGGTCATTAAACTTCTCCACCAAACCTGAAGCATCGAGACCATAGATCTAAGTGGATTGAATGACGAATGGAAGGCTAGGTGCAGTGCTTCGAGACTCTTCCGAGGAGCTACAATTAAGGACATTAACGCCAAACCAAGAGGCTAGCACGGAGATGAACAGATATGGCAGGAGAAGTCCTCGGGGCTCTTTAGCCTTAATGAGGAGGGGCCTGCCCGAGGTTTTTCAAATCGAAAAAAGTTATTGCAGATCACTATGTGGCGTCCTATGTGGAAATCCAGAGAAAAGACGAAGTGGAACCACTGCGACATACAAATTATACCTTAACATTCATGCAACCAAACTTTAATATTATATTAACAATCTTGTATGGGTCAACATATGAATGAGTCAGGTCATCCGTTCAAATAATTTCATAGTTGTATAACCAAGTAAAATAATTTTATTTATTTATTTTTAGAGTTAGGATGTTACATCAACGTAATAAATATTGGTTATGCATATCATTTTTTTTATAAGTTAAACTATGCTCGCCTTCATCATATCCATTTGGGGAAAGAAAACTTATTTATTTGAGGAACGAATGTAAGCTAGGATAAGAGAAAAGAATTTAAATACGCAATTATTTTTATAAGAAAGTTATTTTCGGTTGTATTGGTATCTAATATAACATATTTTTTATAAGCCATAAATGCATGTGAAGAATAATGATATAGGTGTGAGTTAATAATTATTACTATATTGTTTTGTAATTATTTGTCAGGCCAGGTGGTAACTCCACGAATTCAGTTCATATTATTCCTTCAGGTTGGTATTTATTATATACATGAGGGAGACTATTCACTTCATCTCCCGATGACTGTTCATATTTCTTATTATTTATTTACATCAATTATATTTATTCACCCAATCCTAATGATTAGGTGTCAACATTCCCCCCCTTAATCTGAAGGGATGTTGGTGAGTCCAAGCATCATTCTGAATCATTCAAGCTTTTCTCTTCCATGCACTTTGGTGAAGATGTCTTTAATTTTCTCATTAGTGGAACTATAATGGAGATGGATTTTTTTGGCCTCAACATGATGTCGAATCAGATGATATTTAGTATTGATGTGCTTCGTTCGATCATGGAACATTGGATTCTTGGCCAACATTATTGCAGAGGTATTGTCAATGATGAGTGGAGTTGATTGTACTTGTTTTACCTACAAATCTTCAATAACCTGAGCCACACAATTTCTTTTGTTTCCTCAGCTACTGCCATGTCTTCTCCTTCTGTTGTGGAATCTGCTGGAACTGATTGTTTGCATGATCTCCAGGAGACAACTCTGATCCAAGACTCGTAGCATATCTTGAAGTAGATACCCCAGTTTCTTTGTCTCCATCGAAGTCTGAATCAGAGTATCCAATCAAACTAAAGTCGTCCACTTGCGTATACTTGATTCCAAAGTCTTGAGTTCCCTTCAAGTACCTTAGAAGTCTTTTTGCAGCAGACCAATGTCCTTCACAAGGCTTTTGCATAAATCTGGAGAGGATTCCAACATCAAACAAAATGTCTAGTCTGGTAGTAGTTAGGTAGTTTAGACTTCCTACAAGTTGTCTATACTTTGTTGCATCCTCAAATTATTTTCCTTCAATAGATGTGAGCTTTAAGTTTTGTTCCATTCGAGTAGTATGAGGATTGCATTCTGTCATGCCAAACCTGTTCAACAGATCTCCAATGTATTTCTTTTGAGAAAGAAGTATGGACTTCGGATGTTGAGTTACTTCAATACCAAGATAGTAATGAACATAACCCAAATTAGTCATTTCAAAACTTTTTCCCAATTCCTTCTTTATGGATGCAATGTAGCTTTCATTGTTCCATGTCATCAAAAGATCATCTACATATACCACAAGATATACAATTGTTTTGCCAACTTTCTTGATAAATAAAGTGGCATCATCAAGATCATAATGTTTGAAATTGAGTTTCAAAAGATGCTCAGTTAGTTTTTCATACCAGGCTCGGGGTGCTTGTTTGAGGCCATAAAAGGATTTCACAAGTTTGCATACTTTATGTTCATGTCATTTCACAGCAAATCCTTCAAGCTCGGACATAAAAACATTCTCTTTTATATCTCCATTCAAGAAATCAGTTTTTACATCCATTTGATGGACTTTCCAACTGTTCTGAGCTGCTAAGGCAAAGAGTGTCCGGATGGTGGCCCATTTTGCTATGGGGGAAATGTCTCCTCATAATCGACCCCTTCCTTCTCTGCAAAACCTTTTTCCACAAGCCTGGCTTTGTGCTTGTCAAGTGAGCCATCAGCTTTATACTTGTTCTTGTAGACCCACTTGTATCCAATTAGTTTGATTCCTAATGGAGGATCAACCAGCTTCCTAGTGCCATTCTTTATGAGAGCATCATACTCCTTTTGGATCACTTATTTCCATTCATCATGAGAAGCAACTTCTTCGAAGGAAGTTGATTAAAAATCTGTAGAGAAGTTCAATTCACAATCATAAGAAACATCCATATCAACAAGTGAATTAGAGTCATCTACATCACCTCCATTTTGTTGGTTTGAATTTCTAGTTCCTGTCTTTACAACCTCATCAGGATGAACACTTTCAAGTGTCTTTGTCAGGCACTTTGGGGGACCTTTCTGAGATGGTCCAGGCTGCTCCGTTGATTGAGTTAGGACTAAATTAAGATTGATTCTTCCAATTCTATCAATCACATCACTTAAAGCATCATATGTTGTTGGAGTTTCATGCAGGGGAGAGAGTTCTTCAGACGAAGATTCAACATGCTGAACTAGTATAGGAATCCCCCCTTCAAGATGTGGAATTTGATTATCAAATTCTTGATATGATTTTGCATTTGTTAATCTATCCAAGCAATCAAGTTGTCGCTCAACAACATTGTCAGTTTTGGATGATTCAAGGAAAATTACATCTCTAGATACAACAAACTTTTTATTGACTTCATCATAGAGATGGTATGCTTTGGAGGTGTTTGAATACCCTAGGAAGATACACTTATGACTTCTTGCACCAAGTTTATTTCTATGTACGTTTTGTATCAAGGCATAACAGGTGGAACCAAACACCCTGAGATGCTTTACCAAAGGAATGTGCCCATACCACATTTCATAGGGAGTCTTGTTTCTGATAGCATTAGATGGACATATGTTCTTTATATATGCAGCACATAGAACAACATCAGCCCAAAACATTATTTTTACATTTTTTAAGAAGAGCATGGAGCATACCATATTTAAGATTGTCCTATTCATTCTTTCAGCTACACCATTTTGTTGCGGATTATAAGGTACAATTGTTTGATGTTTGATCCCATGTTGGCGAAGATAGTTTTTAAATTCATTTGATGTGTATTCTTTTCCATTATTAGTGCGAATAGACCCAATATGAGATTGTGCATCATTTTCAATCCATTTATGAAAGTTCTTGAATATTTGAAAAACATCAGATTTGTTCTTCAATAAATAAACCCAACACATTTTGGTGTAGTCATTAATAAATGTCATCATATATTTATTTCCATTTGCAGAAGGAACGTGCATTGGACCAGATAAATCTGAATGAATGAGTTCAAGTTTTCTATGTGCTCTTGAATGTGAATCATCAAAAGACTGTTTGCTATGCTTTCCTAGAATGCAAGCATCACATTGCTTAAATTTCATAGGAATTGTAGGCAAACCAACAACACCAGTTTTCTTCGACAAGCGGAGGTTGTCATATTTCAAATGTCCAAATCAAGCATGCCATAATAAACTTTATGGAAGTGTACCTTCTTCATAATGAGAATTGTATGAGAAATGTTGTGCACCAACAGAAGTACCTTGCAGCTTGAGAAGTATTTCTTCTTTTATTCCCCTCATGACAAGTGAGTGGTTAGATGCTTTTCTCACCTCAAGCTTGCCATCAAACATATGAATTGAGTGACCTTGCTGGTAGATGTGGACCGAGGACAACAAGTTTCTCTTCAGCTGTGGGAGATATAGAACATGATGCAAAAGAAAGTCCTTATTGTGCGAGGCAATTTAAGCCTTATTGTGCAAAGCCCTGATGGCTTGATTTTTGATTGGTCTGCAAAGTATACTACTCCATCAACATTGTTAATAAATTCTTCAAAAAAATCTTTTCTATGAGTCATGTGGCAAGTTTCTCCTAAATCAAGCAACCAATCATTTTTCCAAGAAGCAACTGAAGCATTAAATAAATCTTCATTTACTCCAATATTACATTGTGCCACCACATAATTAGTAGATTCAGGTGCTTTACCTTTTTCTATGTTGATTTCTTTGCTGCTCAATTTTGTCCCAAGGTATTTTGCATGTAGAGGCATCATGTGATCCATTTCTTTTGTAGCGTATGCAATGCAAATCTCCCTTTCTCCTTGAGATTGTCTACCCCCCTACCTCTGAAGTATCTTCCTCTTCCTCTTCGACCACCTCTTCCTCTGGAAGAATCTTGAGCAGGATTCTTTTCTTTATGATCAAGGCACACAGCCTCTTTAGAAGATTCAGGGGTTGTTTTCTTTCCAAAATCTTTCTCTCTTTCAACAAATTTTCTCACAAGAGAGTCAAAGGTAATATCTTTGAGATTTCCGTTTTCTTGTAATGACTCAAGATAATTGGAGTAAGTAGCATAAAGTGCCTTGAGAAAAACGATAAGAGGAATATCCAATTTGACATTATTGACTTTGATATCATGCGTTATAGACTTTACTTCGGATGCTAGAGCAAGAGGATCATTATTTTGCAATTCAAGAGTGAAGAGTTTCATCATGAGTTGAACAACTTCAAGTGCAGAATGTGAGTCATAGAGTTCTTTCAGCTTTTGTAAGGCTTCAAAAGCAGTTGAAAATGGCGAAATATGGTGACTCACCTCTTCATTTATAGATGTTGCGATTAATGCATAAGCTTTGTTGTTCTTTTTTTCCCAAATGGTGAGGTCTTTGTCTAAGTAAGGTTGTTCTCGCTCTTTATCTCCGTCTCCAATGCACACTCCTTTCCAAAATTCATTGAAAATGAGGGTGTGTTTTATCATTCGGGACCACTTAGGATAGTTCTCCTTGCCAGTGAGAACTATTCCCATAATGGATATGATTGAATGCATACTGTAACAAAAACTTCTGCTGCGAATTTTTTTTTTCTCCTAATGGGAAAAAATATAGTTCAACCTAAATATATTCAGAGTAGCCTAAATATGTGTCAACATAAATACACAAAACTATACAACGCATTCAACTGGACAACACTTTGATATCAGGCCGAGGTATGGTGGTCCTTCACGCAGCAGCGTTCCAATACCATCAGTGTTCCAATACCAAGGTATGGTGGTCCTTCATGCAACAACATTCCAATATCGAGGTATGGTGGTGGGTCGTATCGAAGTAGCGCCACCACATTTCCACTAACGCAGCATTTCTTCACACTTCAACAGCACACTCATAGTGGCACTCTTAATCAACACATTTAAACAGCACACTCAGGCATGCATTCTTGAGGGATATGGGAAACACTTTGATTGGTCTCTGAAGGCCAAGTAATGGAAGCCAAAAAAAATAACCAGAGAAATCTTGTTTGTAGAATTGAGGCTTCTGTGATCAATCATAGTTATATAAGAAGAATTTCGGCGCAAATCACATAAAGAAAGACCTTTGTCGACGTGTTTCGAACCAACTAGTGTGGTTCATCGTCAGGACAAGTTGAAGAACAGATCCAATCTAGCATGTTAAATAGTCTGAGCAGAGACTCCAACGGCTAAAAAAGACTAACGGCTAATTTCTGACTCAAGGACCCCTGTCAAATTTCCATTTATTAATTTAATATTATAACTATTCTTACTATTTACCATTATTCCTCATATTTATTATTTAATTTATGGAATTAAGTTG
>APFE031598155.1:50415-66591 GCA_000404065.3 Pinus taeda
AAGAGCAGAAGGGCTCCAATATAGAGATGGTTTCAGAGTTTTTTTTTTTTTTTGAAAACTCACAGTGAGATAGAGATTAGGAAAATCATTCCATCGATTTTTGAAGGATTCTTCTATCTGCCTCCAACGCCTGCGACTCACAACTCCTCTAATGCCTCTCGAAACGTCCAAAGGTATTACAAGATGTTGGGATATTTCAGAAGGTATTATGCAAGGAAGATTATAACATAGCAGCGCAGCGTATTATAGTTGAATATGAATAAAAAATGGTCAGAGAAGAGGGCACAGAAAATTATTATGGCATAGAGCCCAGAGAGAAAATATGGCAGAAAAACTGATACGAGGAGTTACAACTAATTTTAGGAACTTGGCTCTGATACCATGTCAAGCCAGGTAGTAACTCCACGAATTCAATTCATACTATTCCTTCAGGTTGGTCTTTATTATATACATGAGGGAGACTGTTCACTTCATCGCGCGATGACTATTCATATTTCTTATTATTTATTTACATCAATTATATTTATTCACCCAATCCTGATGATTAGGTGTCCAACATTATTTTTATGTTATTTTTTAAAATAAATATTAAAAGAATAAGTTGCATTATGTAATAAGTAATAAAAAATTGTAATAGATATTTTATATAATATTTATTTATTTGAATGATGTGGGTTTAATTTTTTTTGAGAAATATTGTAATTAGTTTGTTATGATTTTATGTGAGAGTTCATTTGAGGTTGGCTATGAAAATGAAGTGTCAATGTTTAGGAAGTTTGAGCTTTAAATCTCTATATTTATTGGTGTCTATAGAAGGGGCATAAATAAGCACCTAGATGTCGAGAGATATAGTGGTAGCCATGGGAATCAACCTTAAAAAATGACAAAATACTAAATGAAACCAACATATATACACTCAATTTATTTCATGTAAAGTTCAATATAAATTTAATACAAAACAAGATATGTTCAATATAAATTTAATACAAAACCAAATTATAACGATAAAAAATTTGATACAAATATTGTATTAAGAGCACTAAGGTATAATTTAGAGTTGCATATTAAAGACATTATCATGTTTATTAGTATAGTAAAAAAATAAATCATAAGAAAAATTGAGGATATCTTAAGGAGGTGTTCAACCCTATCTTCAAGAGAAAAATTTCTTTTTCTAACCACTTTCTCAAATAAAATTAGTCTCTTATAGGCTCTACAATCAAATAAGATATTAAGCAATACCAAGTTGAACATGGTTGTTTTCTTTTTTTTCTTATAATATTGTGGAATCTAAATTTTGATAATATTTATAACAATATCAAATTTTCTTAATCATTAAATCACCGAAATTTTGGTGATTCAAGAATTCTTCTCTTAAATTTTTTGAAGCATATAAATAAAATTTTAAAGGATAAAAAATAACTTAACACGTGTTTTTACTCGAAAATTTGGTAGAGAGGATATACAATAGCTTTTAACATGGTCCATGTTTAGCTAACATATAGAGAAGATGAATTAGGGGAGCCCACTCCTCCTTCAGTGTGTACACTCCAAAGACAAGTTATGTTTACCTTATTATTTACAGAATGGAAGGAAACCCAACCTACCGGTGTAAACTATTATGGAAGATCAAATTCCAAACCAAATGCACAACTCTTTATGTGGTGTTTGCTAAAAAATAAGGTCCCAACCTAGGACAACATGCAAAAAAAAATAATTTTGAAGGTTATAGCTAGGGCCATTTATGGAAGGCAAATTATGAGTTTCTTCGACATCTTTTCATTGAATTTCCTTTAAGGAAGCAAGTTTGGGCTATGCTCGTAACACAAATCTCAATTTCTTCCTCTTGATCAAGAAGGAATATGTTGGAAGCCTGATCATCGTGGTTAGGTAATAGTTCATTGAGAAATTACAGAGTTGTGTCTCTAATTTTTTGCTAGGGAATTTGGCTTACAAGGAACACATGACTTTTTCAGGCTCCCCTTCTTATGGAGATTGTACTGCTTCTCAAATCATTGCAATATTCACAAATATTCTAAAAATATCCAAGGTATGTGAACCAAGAATAGTCACTTAGAAAGAGTAACAAAAATATCTCTGGTGCATCTCAAAAAGAGGATAGATTTTTTGGGGAGGGTTTTGTCCTCTACTTTTCTGATTCTCATTATTGCCCAATGGATATGTGCATGTGATACATGATTGTAGAGCTTATGGTTGTGAAGCTTTTACTCCTCTTTGTAAAAGAAAAAGGATGTGTATCTTTCCATTCTCTCAGGATTCCATGCTTGTGATTAATTAGCTTTGGAGAGTCTAGAAGTATCACAAATATATTTTTCTTCCATTAGCTTAGAAGTTGCAACTTATTCAAGTTACTTTTCATAATATCTCTTGCAGTCATCAAATTTGAAAAGATGGCCTTGTGAAGGATTTTGGGCAGTGGTTAATAAGGAAAGAAAGGAAGCTAAAATTTGTGAATTCTACCATTGTTGTTTTATAAATATTTCTCAACTTATTCAAATTAATTTTCATAATGAAGGCCTTATGAAGGATTTTGGGCAATGGTTAATAAGGAAAGAAAGGAAACTAAAATTTCTAAATTCTACCATTGTTGTTTTGTAAATATTTTTCACAATAAACTGTTTTGATATAACATTTTGATTTTGATGAAAGGCCTTTCAAGTCTTATGTGTATGTATGTATTAGGGAAAATTTTGTTTTCATTATGTCAACATGTATTTTCTTTCTAGTAGGTGTTTAAAACACCTCATGTACACAAAATCTATCCTCACTTATGGATTGCATTCCAAATGCATAAAAAAAAAAAAAATTTGTAACATTACTTAATAAAAATAAATTATGTGTTTATTAAAAGAAAAACAAACTTATTAACTTTCTTAATGTCAATAATTTTTTTGTAATTTTAATAAATAATAATAATATACATAATATTTATGTCAATAACATATTTAAAAAAACCAAATTCATTATTAAGGAAATAATAAATTTAAAATCCAAATATAAATATATTTTTGTTATCTTAACATTCAATTTTTTTATTTTAATGGTTTTTATTAAAACATTTTTTCTTTCTTCTTCTTTCTTCTCTAGAGAAATACCTCTCATTAATCCTCCACAAATCCATACATACCATGGAATTAGAATGATTTATCTACATCTATATATATCACATCTAAAAATATGACCATATTATAGTGAATTATCTAACCAATGAATAAAAATATATGGAAAGTAAATTAGAATATGCAAACAAAGTATACTAGTTACATATAAAGACATTTACAATAGAATACTAATTACACTAATTATTAAGTTCATCTACTTAATTATGCAGTGGAGAAGTGTGTCCATTTTGAAATTGGGCTTCCAAAATTTTAGTTCAATTATCAATAATCACCACTTAGATGGTAGAGATTTAACTTTTATAAAATATTGTAGGATATTCTTCATAATACCAAAATTGAAATTTATGTGAGAAGCAATTATTCTCATTTTTTCAGTTTAATTAAATTGATTAACTAAAGAAAAATATTATATGACTAAGTGATATAAAAAAAGTTATGATTATCTAGACATATAATATTCATAAACCCATAATACAAACCCATAATAGCTTAACAAAATCTATTATAAAATTAATAAAAATAAACTCCTATTTATTATATATATATATATATATATATTTAATAGAATTTTATAATTTATTAATTTTATCATTTTTTTTAATAAAAAAAATAGGGAAGAATGTTTTTCCACATAATTTGCCCCAATTTATATTAGAATAGTGACTCTTCCAAATAGATAATTTATTGGTTTGGTGTATGGACATAGTTCTAAGATTAAACCACAAGATTTAAGAAGACCAATTCATCCCGCCTAACTATGGAAACCATATATCAAAAAATTATAAAAAAATCAAAATTACAATTATTCATATTTCAATAACTATTTTACATATAAATAAATAATTTTGTAACATAATTTAATAAAAATTAAAAAAAAAATCAAATTAAAATTAAAATTATCGAATTTCGAAATTTTATTTATTCCAGAAAACTTTGAATTTACTTATCAATTCCATCATTGAAAAAAAATCATTCAAACATTCAAATTTGTTATTAAAAAAAAGAAAGCCAAACCCATAGCCTACGAAATGAAACCACCTATGTCTCGTACGAAAATCCACTCAAGTACTTTATTAAATTTGTGCAATTTTTTTCTACGCGATATTGCCTGTACTGGACCATAGAAACGCATTTTCACATGTGACAATTTTCCTGTATCATTGCCAACGAGATCCATCGCGTTGAGTCGAGCCAATTTCTACTCCTGCGCACATGAGACAAAGGCAAAGCATCTCGATAATTACAGCATCTTCGATCTAAGCATTTTTCCGCCAAGCTTTTCTCGATGGCAGGTTGTTTGGGCTTGTTGACGTGGCCAGCTGGCCCCCTCTCGTCTCAGTTGCCGTCAGTTTACATAAACACGGAGACCCGTCCTGCCAAAGTCAGAAAACTAGCAATCTCTTCACATCTCAAACGAGGCCCATAGGGAGATAAACGAGGGCCATTATGTGTGGGATGTAAGTTCTAAATTAAAATGATTTCAAAGGCTTCTACAAATTATTTTTAATGTGATTTTTATCAAAAATAATTCTTAACATTTTTAATATGAATCAGAGCCTTAATTCGGATATATAAAAATAGTCTATATATTTAAATTTGACAATATTAATAAAAAATTATTTCTTTTCTAAATTGATAATAAATTAATATATGGTTGAAATAAGCCCAAGTGGGAGCTCAATGGGTCATCATGTTTTGTGAAGTGTTATTTAAATTACGAGATTCAAGGTTCAATAACAATTTATTTCTTTTCTAAATTAATAATAAATTAATATATGGTTGAAATAAGCCTATGTGGGAATTCAATTGGTGATCATGCGTTATGAAGTGTTATTTAAATCCTAAGATTCAAGGTTCAAGTTCCTAGAGACATTTACCTCTATATATTATATTTTTGAAAAAAACATTTATACATTAATAATTTTTTAAAATCCCTGTAGACATTATATATTATAATTTTTTGAGAAAACATTTATATATTAATAATTTTTTATTATTTGGAAATATTATGGAATAGTTTTATATATTTAATTATATGTTTATTATTTGGAAAATATTATGGAAAATAATATTTTAAAATTATTTATTTAAATTTATATGTTCATAATAAATAATATGTTTCTTATATTTAATTTTCAACTTTTAAAATATTCACTTATTTACAAATAAAAATGTGTATATAATATTGCTTTATTAAATTGTGAAAATTTTTAAATATACATAAACTTTATTCTATTTAGAAAAATATGTATGTGTGTTTTTTAAGAATATATATATATGTTTTGTAACATACACAGTACTTTATCTTAAAAAAATAAATTAAAACTTCTTCTCTTAAAAAAAATTAAAACTTTTTCTATAAACATCATAGTTGTCAGATTTGATATGAAGAATTTTTATTTCAAAAATAGATTTATTTTTAAAGTCATTTTTATATTTGATAAACTATAAGAATTTAATTCATTTATAAAAAGATTGTTATAATGGAATAAAACTTTATTTTAACCTAGTTCTAACCCTAAATCATTTCCAATAGATTTGTACATGGAATATAATCAAACATTAAATAAAATAATAAATTTAATTGGTAAGTTTACAAATACTAGAGAGTCATCTTTTATTTTCTTATCGCTATGCTTAATGGTAAGTTCAAAATAAGATCTAAAAACCTTGAATGTTTAGAGAAGAGAGCGGGCGTAGGAATGCAAATCTTCCAAGAAACTAATCATGAAAAAACATCGGAAAAATATGTAATGAATACATCCAAACTTTTTATTATTACACCATGGCTCACCAATCTATCTTTTTGCAAGGTGAGATTTGCTATTTATGATATTCTCTATGTCACCTTTACATCATTCAATACCATGGGCAAATATCATGGACATATGCCTCTTTCTATTCATATCATGCATCCTAGTTGGTAGTTGTTTCTTAGGAACAGATATGCATTCCTAGGAATAAGCACACATTCTTGTGGGCATGTGTTCTTGATGGCCTCATCCAGTGTCATCATTCATTATTCGATTCACACTTTTTTATCGATTACGTATAATTCCTTTCAATGTCTCATTAATTTCTTGCAACATGCTTTCATACACTTCATGCTAGGTGTTTTCTGATTAGTATATATAGTTTATTTTGTTTTCCACACAGTAATTATGCGATTAATTCTTGATATTGGGAGAAAAAAAGTATCCACTTTTGCATAGGGATTAGGACAAGTTATTATAACTAGCAAAAGACTTACTCACCATGCAAGGGTTATTTGTTGCAAAGGAGGAAATTGTCAACTTATTTTAAAATGTTGGAGATTCCATAGCCATCATCAAAGCAATGAACGCTTTATGAAGTTGAAGGGAAATAAATTGACAAAAATTAGCATTTGGATTAAAAAGGATTCCAAATTTATTCCACATTCATCCTATTTCCATGCCAAAAGACACCTCAAATATGTGGCAGACAAGCGAGCTGACATATCTTCAAACCTTGAGATTTGAATACACGTTATATCCCATAGCTCTAAGTTAAGATTGATGGTTTCTCATCACATTTATTTTCTCACAATTGAGATAATAGTTCATTATATCATTTGCATTAGTTTGGGAGATTGAATGATCCTTTGTAGTGCCTTAAGCATGTGTTCATTAATCTTTGTTTTTACTGTCGAAGGATCCGATTATATTATGTGTTTCATGAATGGGATAATGGAGTGTGTAGGTGCTAAAATTGCGGAATAACACATCCTAGTTTTGGTGGGGATAACAACGTCGATATTCCCATTAATTCTCTTGGACCTCCCATAAACATTGTCCATGCAACCTTACGGCTCAACCACATCTGCGAAGATTTGGTCTAAGGGGAACTTTCTATCTTTTGGGGAATCAACATTAACTTATACAATGTATGTCTCCATTCAATGGTTCTTCACTCTCTATCCCCTTCTGTAAACCTAGAGTTTGTCCCTTTATGTCGGGCATATCCTCTGATTGGCTTGATAAATTTTAAGTGAAGGAGTCTGGCCATATTATACTAGATCCTTCCCTTCTCTTACTCAATTATTTTAATTTTTTGGATCTTTCTAATTTTCAGCCCTTCTAGTTTTCCATCCTTTTTTTTTTGTATATTCTCAAGCCTAGAATCACTACGAAACAATTAGGGAAGGCTACCTCAAAAGCTTGTGGAAAAATGCACAGAACAAGACAACGATTCATCTTGAGGTTTCTCTAGTTTATCGTAACTCTTACTATTTATTGGATTCAAATAGTTGTATCTATCCTTAGTTCAGTTCTATTTGGAATTCATCCTTAGGTTCGAGAAATACTAAAACTTTTAACGAAATTTCATGGAAGTATATAGGTTTGTATCCCTTAACCTTGTTCAAGTTCTTTTCTCCTTTGCAGATCCCAAAACGACTTCTATTTAAAAGCTGTAATCAAAGGGTTTCCTCATTAGGGATTGAGGTAATCTCTATTAGAGAGAGAATCATCCCAACATGGAAAAAAATGATATCAATGAATCTCAAAGAATTTCAAGAAGTTGCAAAGAGCTAACTCAATTTAATAAGAAGATTCTTTTGCAAGCCTACTCCAAGACCAATGAATTGGAGCACCATTGTATCATTGTAACACCCCTTGGTAAAAGATGTAAACTTTTTGTTTTACTTCAAATGGCTTGATAAAACTATGGGCCAGGAAAGTCGAACGTGGATGGTAAAAACATAATGTTATTATTTTATGTAAAATAACTTATTGATTTTAATTTTTTAATAAAATCTATGGGAAAGCATAAAATTACGGGAAAAAGGTGCTAAAAGAGAGTTTCATTTGCCAGACAGTTAAGACAATTATTCCCCCCAGAGATAAATAATCTTAGTTGGGGCAAGCGAGCCACAAGGGTGAGAGGGAGGAAAAATTGAGGTGACCTTAGAGACTTGGTACCTGGTTGAAGAAGTTCCAAGAGAAGATTTGAAGCTTCAAACTTTGGAACCTGAAACATGATGTTGTTGAAGGTTGGAAGGACGCTGCCAATTGGGGTATTCTTGATATGGTGGGTGGTTAGTGGGATCCTTAAGCTAAACTCGTAAGTCTGACTTCCTAGGCTAGACTAAAAAGGTATTGAGGCTTCTCGAAAAATTTGAATGGGTCACTGTCAAGTAATTGTTCCCCCGAAGAAACTAACTCAGGGGGAGTCCTCTTGTGCAAAGACAACACTCATCAGTTGGGTGGAGCACTCTTTTTCGTGGTGATTTTGTGACTAGGCCAGATTAGAGAAAAGATCATTATTTGAGATTGTTGTGTATTATTATCTCATGATTAGATGTTTCTATCTGTTGATGAATTGGTGAATCTTTTTCAAACATAAAGAAATTGTAATGAATATATACCAACTGTTATGATTTGAGTTGATTTAAAAAATAAGAAGAAGGAAAAACCCTTTGAACTTAGGTTAGTTACCAGACCTAGCTGGTTAACCAGTAGCCTAGAGAAATAGTTCGGAGTTCAGAAAAGAACGCTTGAATAATTGAAGCAGGTCTTGGGGTTGGGTCTCACTTATAAATTATAGATTAGCTAGAAAGAAAAAAGAAGGGATAGAAATAAGAGATATCAGTTATTATAAAGTTGAATGCTGGCAAATGAATTCTATAACATGAACCTTGTAAGTAAACATGTCATATAATGCTAAAATACTATAGCAATGACCATCTTTCAAGCTAATACAACCCAAAACAAGCATTATGTGCAAGACAATTACAGTAGTGACAACATTGTATAGCTTTTATGGCGAAACATTCATAGAGAATGGGAAGCAACATTGAAAGTAAAATTATATAAATATTTGTTGGTGATAAGGACAAGTGAAAAAAAATATCGAAATTATTTAAGGTAACAATTTATCTAACATTGCAAACTACATTGACATACAAATCATAAACTAAAACATCAGATGAGACAAACACACAAGGGACATACGAGAGAAAATTTTGAGGAGGTTGGCTCTGATGGCGCGCACGCGTAAAGGTCTCGGGTAAGGTCACCACAGGATGACTGCAAGACCGACGCGGCTGGGGTATAGACTGCGGGTTTGAGCACCATTTTTCACCGTTGCGGTTTCAGTACTGGAGCTACTGCTACAGCTCCTCCATAGGAATCTACACCCGTCACTTTCGGTCGCCGCTCAGGAGACAGTTATGGATGACTATATGGAGCAGGAGGCGGTGGACTACTCGGAAGATCCATCGCCGGGAAAAGCTATTTTCGGAAACCCTAGGTTTTCATCTCTCTCCCCGTTTACTTAACCGGATCTACCACAGCACCCTCCATCTGATTCGTTGGTCGTTTACCGCTTATCCCTGCAAATTGATGCTACTATCCCTATCGAGTCACCGCCGTTTGAGGTCCCCCCACTCTCGCCGGGCTCTCTGCTTTTTCTGGCCTCTCATACGCCGCTTTCACCCACATTTGATCCGCTCGCCCATCCTCTCCTTTCGGTTCCATCTCCCCCTCCGTCTGCTCCCCTTGCATCACATCCCTCATCTTCAGGAGTCTGACCCTCAGGATGTTTTGAAACCCCGGCTGTCAGATTCAAGCCTGCGAAGCCTCCTTCCTCGGAAGGTATTACAAACCCCCTGGTCGACCATCCGTCAGCTCCCCGGACCTACAAAAAGAAGACCAGTTGCGTGAAGGCTACAACGAAGGACATTACCATCAAGTTTGACGAATCGAAACCTCTTGGCGACCTTATGGACATTGCAAATACTGTTCTGGTAGGGCACGTCAGGGGAAGGACATACTCTGTTAAACGACTCAATCAATGGGTAAAGGAGATCTGGGGCGGGGTCTTATTCGACTTGCCTACGGTCCATGTCCTCCCCAGAGGATGGTTCTCCCTACATTTCTCCAAGGAAAGTCACAAAAATCTGGTTTTGGGAAGATACTGGCATATTGAAATGGCCCCAGTCCTCCTAAGGAGATGGAGTCCCCTATTCGACCCGGAACGTGAACAGATTGGAGCCGGACCGATTTGGGTGCGTCTACCAGGACTCCCATTACCATTTTGGGCTGAAGAAGTTTTCATTAGGATTGGAAACACTCTGGGGACCTACCTGGATTACGACCGCACGTACATTGAATCCGGGAACCGAACCCTAGCGTGGATTTTGGTCCATCTAGACACTGGAGATGGACTCGAGGAACATATCACTCTACAGTGGGGTAGATGTATCAGAGTTCAGATCCTTGACTATGAAGGATTCCCCTTCCGCTGGAGACGATGTCACAAAGTGGGACACCTCGCGAAGGAATGTACTCTCAACAAGAAAGCGGAAGAATCGCCGAGGGTCACTCCGGTCTCCACCAGAATGGCATCTCCTATCACCTCTCGACCTACCTCTTCGGGATTTCCCACAGCAACCACCTCTCCTGCCATCGATCCGGGACTTCGGCAACCCTCACCGCTAAGGACCAGGGCTCGTTCGGCAGCAGAAGCTGGTATGGTCTCGGATGTTCCTTCCGCCCGTTTACTTTCTACTTCTGTTGATATTAATGTTTGTGGATCCTCGGCTCAGACCTCTATGGCTCACTGTGCATTATCATCCTCCCCCCTGATCTGCAACACTGACCCCATTATTTCCACCTCCTCCCCCTCGACTGGTTCCCCCCTGCCCCCTCGGGATCGCTCCCCTCCTCATCCATATTTCCTTCGTTCCAGATCTCAAGCCAATGAGCCTCCCATTTGTCATTCAGGCCTGGGCATTGCTGCCCCAGAAGGTGGATCCATCAATACCAGAGGCAGAAAATCCCATCTCTCAAAGGCTATCAAACAAGCCGGGGCGGAGGTAGTATCTGGAAGACAATCTACCATTGATGGGGTCCTTAGAGCAGGCCACACCCCGAGAGGTTCTCCCCCATGAAGTGCCTTTCATTCAACTGTAGAGGATTAGCTAGTTCCTCCAAGAAACTAGCCATGAAGAGGCTCATCGAATCAGAGCCTATCGATATTATCATGCTCCAAGAGACCCTCTGTTCTGCGGATCAAATCTCTCGAGCCATGCAAGCCATCACCCCTGGCTGGACCTACTCTGCCATTGATGCCGTGGGCCGATCTGGAGGAATGGCCATTGGTATTAACCCTCGATCTATCAAGGTGGACTCGACTTGGGGGGGATCGGGTTTCCTAGGGCATGACATATACTCTGCGGATCTTGGTATGAACCTCCGCATTATCAATTTATATGCTCCATGTTCCCAGAGGGAATCGTTCTGGCAGCATCTACTCCATCTTACCATTATGAATGAAGATCGGGTTGTCATCGGGGGAGACCTAAATTTCTCTTTGGGTTTCAGGGAATCCTGGGGTTCAGCAGCTCAAATCGATCCCATTACAAACTTCATGAACAACCTACTAGCCCAATCAAATTTTATGGATATTCCCATGCAGAAAGTTCTTCCCACTTGGAGGAACAGGAGGGTAAGGGATGCAGCTCTTACTCGTAGACTTGACAGATTCCTCATGAAGGAAACACTCCTTCAACAACTGCATCAATACAAACAATGGGTTGGCTCAGGGGGTTGGTCGGATCATAATCCAATATACCTCGAGATTCAGGGTCCTCTCAAGAAGCCCAAGGCTCCCTTCAAATTTAATCATACCTGGCTGAAGGATCCATCATATGTCAAGATGATTTCCGACTACTGGTCTTCTCATCCTATCAATAGTACAGAATGTCTGGCTAAAGGGTTCTGCAGGAATCTCTCTGAAATTAAACACATATCTATTGTATGGGCAAAGGAGAAACAGGCACGTGACATTGCTCAACTATCTCATATTGAAGATGAGATAGGCTCTCTTACTGATGAAAGGGGGTTGGGGTTCATAACAGCAGCAGACAAATGCAGGCTTATCGAATTGGAGAACCAAAAAGCAAAGATACTCAAAGAAAGAGAGGAGTCCGCAAGACTGAGGAGCAGGGCGTTATGGATACAAGCCGGGGATGCAAACACGAAATTCTTCCATAGTTTTGCCAAGAACAGAAAAGTATCAAACACCATATGGAAGCTCCCTACACCTGACGGTCAAATCGCTGATACTTTTAACAAGCTCGCTCATCTGGGAACCTCTCATTTCAGGGAGCTATACAAGTGCCCCAGAGAGGTCAATCTGCCTGATATCCTCAATGTGGCAAACCACTTCCCGAGATTCATGGAGGAATATGATGTGGAGGAACTAAATTGTCCGGTGTCGGCAGAGGAGTTGGAAGGTGTACTGAAGTGGTTCAAAAAGGATAAGAGCCCTGGCCCGGATGGTTGGACCATCGAATTCTATTTAGCCTTCTTCGATGTTCTGGGACATGATCTCCTGGGCGTGATCGAGGAGAGCAGGACTACGGGAACCATCTACCATGCAATCAATTCTACCTTCATTGCTCTCATCCTAAATCTGACACTCCAGAATCTTTCGATGATTACAGGCCTATATCCCTGTGCAACTGCCTCTACAAAATCATCGCCAAAACTATTGCAAATCGTCTTAGACCTATCCTTTCCACATCCATTTCCCCTCAACAATTTTCTTTCCTTGAATCTAGGTAGATCCATGAAGCTATAGGTCTGGCCCAAGAAGCAATTCACTCCATTTGGTCCAAGCACCTAAAAGCCACCCTTCTCAAGATTGACCTCTCAAAGGCTTTCGACCGGGTTAGCTGGCTCTATATCAAGATGATCCTTATTCACCTGGGTTTCCCACATGCCTACATCTCTTGGATCATGGCCTGCATAACCTCTCCTACTTTCAACATTCTCATTAATGGCTCGGCCTCCCCCTTTTTCCACTCTGAAAGGGGCCTGAGACAGGGTTGTCCCCTATCCCCCCTTCTCTTCCTTTTGGTCATGGAAGGACTTAGCTGACTCATCGAATCTGCTAAGAGGTCTAGAGATATCCGGGGCCTTCGCATATCCGAGCTATGCTCACTCACACACCTGCTCTTTGTAGACGATGTTCTCATACTCCTTGATGGAAGTGTGTGAGACTCGAGGTCTTTCTCAAAGATCCTGAAATTATTTTCTATAGCTACTGGAATGCTTCCAAATCAGTCGAAATCAACCATCACCTGCACTCGCACTTCAGTTCAGGAATCCCAACTTGCACTTCAGGCATTCCCCTACAATGTCCTCCCTCTGGATAGAGGACTTAAATATTTGGGATTCAGACTGAAGCCTACTAGTCAAAGAATTGCTGACTGGGTCTGGTTGGTTGCTAAACTGGAGAAAAGACTCACAGGATGGAGCTACAGATTCCTCTCTCGGGCTGGCAGATTGGTGCTCATTAAATCCATCTTAGAGGCTACTCCGGTATTCTGGATGGCACTTGCATGGATCCCGAGGAATATTCTAGGGCGACTTCAACAGATGTGCAACGGATACCTCTGGAATGGAAACCATGACAAAAGAATATTTGCGTGGATGAGCTGGAAGAAGATCACCTTACCCAAAAATGGGGTGGTTGGGGGCTTAAGGAACTTCCTGATTTTGCAATGGCACTTGCAGCCAAGATGGGATGGACTCTATTAACCAATCAAAACCTCTGGGCTCAAGTTTCCTATCACAAATACATCTGGCCCTTGAACATTATGGACTAGGCTAGATTACCATCATGGACATTGAAGGGTTGCTCATCAATGTGGAAGGCCCTGATACACTCCCTTCCCCTCATCCGTGATCATCTAGTTTGGAGAATAAATGATGGTTTGCAAGGAAGGATTGGTCTTGATCCGTGGATCAACAGCGGGGGCCGACACAATCTCAACCGTGATCTCATTGCCCACCTCCATAATAGAGACATCAGGCATTTTGCCCATATTGTTGATCACCCGCGTTCGGACATATTCTCTCAAGCTTGGAAATCGGCTCAGCAACTAGATCTCCCCCTGCAGTGGCATCAGGAATGGAGCGAATATATCCTTGCTTTATCCGAATCCCATATCCGCATCAAGCAGGGACCTGACGAACTTATCTGGTGCAAGGCGGACAATGGTATATACGCACCAAAGTTTGGATACAAAGCTCTCATCTCTCACAGAATACCTGACCCTTTGCCAACGTGGTGGAATATCATCTGGAAGCTCAATGCTCCACCTCATTCCAGATTATTCTTCTGGTGCGCACTCAAAGGTATCGTCCCCACGGGTGAATACCTTATGCGCAGAGCCATTTATGGCCCCTCCTGGTGCACTTTCTGCAAGGTGACAGCGGAAACCTCGGATCATATATTCCTCCACTGTCTGGTTGTCCACTCACTTTGAAACAACATTCACACTCATCTGGGAAGTGTGGGGAACTGGGTCGGAGTGGATCTCTCGAGTGCATGGACAACTTGGACACATAGTGTAACGCCCTGGTGAATCAGGCAGGCGCACGATGATGGGCGGGCGCCCCGCACGACGGGCGGGCGCTCCGCACAATGGGCAGGCGTTCTTCCACACATCAAAATTGGCCGGAGGCACAACCCGAGCAGGTGTGCACGATGGTGGATGGGTGCTCCGCACGATGGGCGGGCAACCCGGACACGGTTGGCAAACGACGGGCGAAGCTACGCAGCGTGTAGACAAACTAAGAATCGGGCGCCCCACGCACGATGGGCGGGCGACCCGAGGGTGACCCACGCCTGAGGGGCGGGCGCCCTGAACGATCATCGAACGGAGTCTCTTCATATACGGTGGAGCATATACATATGTATATAGGTGTTGGCGTATGGGTGATGGGCTGTGCGCAGGTGCGCCCGCCCAACCCATGGTTCGGGCAGCAAAAATATATATGTATTATGGTTACCATATATGGCGGTGGGTTGTGCACGAGGTGCGCCCACCCACCTGATGAACGGGTCGTGCAGCGTTTAGACAATTCGGTGGTGACCGGGCAGACAATTCGGTGTTGGCAGTGGGCTGTGCACGGGGTGCGCCCACCCGCCTGGTGAACGGGTCGTGCAGCGCGTTCAGACAGTTCGGTGTAGAACGGGTCGTGCAGCGCGTTCAGACAGTTCGGTGTAGAACGGGTCGTGCAGCGCGTTCAGGCAGTTCGGTGTTGGCGGTGGACTGTGCATAGGGTGCGCCCACCCGCCTAGTGAATGGGTCGTGCAGCGCGTTCAGACAGTTCGGTGATGAACGGGTCAAGCATAAAACAATTCGGTGTTGGCGTGGGCTGTGCACGGGGTGTGCCCACCCTGCGAACGGACGTGTTTACATAACGTAGCGGTGGTAGGTGCGCCCACCCGCCCAGCGGATGGTTTGTGCAGTGTAGGCTTGAATGAGGATCGCAGCGCGGGCGGACGAAGGCAGGCACCGCGGGCTTGGGCAACGGTGGCAGCGTGGCAGCATAGTTCGAATGAAGGCGGGCAGCGTAAGGTCGAGCGGTAACAAGCAACGAACGACATAGTGAAAAGCCGAAGGTTATACCTTGGCGTGGGCAGCTTTGCATATGGCAAAGGCCGACCCGCCAAAGGGAATTAACACATGGTGGTTCACATAAGTTATGGGGTCGGCTTAAAGAACCGACGCCCCTCATGGACGAGTTAGCAAACATATATAAGGATGAGCGCAAAGGCTCATTCATTCAATCAAGCAAGCACTCTCAAGTCTTGGACGAAGGAGAAAGGGCGCAGATCTTATAGTGTAATGCGCATGTCTTATGCGCAGAAATAAGGCAGGCGCAATTCGGTTATCGGTTAGACTTGGCAAGGAGGGCGAACGATGAAGGACGAGAACAGGTTTTATGCCGGACTTAAGGCAAGTGGCCTATCGGTGATGCGCACTTAGCCGTGGAAGTGGGTGTAATGTTAAGGCTGTTCTACACCTTGTTGTATATGAAAATTTAAGTGCTGGCCGTGAGTTTTAGCCCGGCGCACTTGTTGTAATATTGCAAAACAGTAATAAAATATTGTGGGCAGACTTTACCGGGAGTTTCCCCTCCCATTCTACACGTTTGGTTGCAATTGTTATTCGGTTTAATTGCATATGAAATGTTAAGAATGGTTTATGTTG
>APFE031598155.1:66985-76989 GCA_000404065.3 Pinus taeda
CTAGGTCACAGAAAAGCAAGAAGATGGCATCTAACTCTCAAGCTGGGTCTAGTCATGCGATGAAGGACGTAGTGAGGGATGCTACTCTTGAGTACATGGAAAAGGTACTTGTGAAGATGGAGACTTTGGAGAATTCTTGGAACCAAGAAGTGGACTCACTTACTAAGGAGCGTGAGGCCATCTCAAAGGTCAAGGAAGAGCTTGAAGAACTTCATACACAGCATGATGAGCTCAAGACACAATATGAGTACACTGATTTCTTGTGTACACAGCTTGAAGGAAGGGTCAAAGAGGTCGAGGAATCAAGGGATCAGGGTCTTGTAGAGATCGTGAACTTGAAAGGGACTCTTGACAAAACAAACAAAGCTCTTGAGGAAACCCAAGATGAGATGGCGGTATTGAAAAGGGCCATGAGGCACAACTCAGGTGGAGGAGTGCCCCATGTAAAGGTCAAAGAACCGAAGTCTTATGACGGCACAAGGAGCGCAAAGGTTCTTGGAAACTTCTTGTGGGACATGGAGCAGTACCTAGAATGGTTGAGCCTACCTGGAGGAGAGGCGCAAGTTAAGGTAGCCGCCCAGTTCCTAAACAATGATGCCAAGATGTGGTGGTGAAGGAGGGCCGATCAGATTACCAATGGTAGTGCTGACGACATCACTTCGTGGGAGGACATGAAGAAAGCCTTGCAGTCCCATTTCAGTCCTCAAGATGAAACGTGGGAAGCAAGGAAAACGATTAAGTTCATCAAACAAACCGGAAGCTTACAAGCCTATCAGCGAGAGTTTTCAAGCGCAGTACTGGAACTTCCCGAAATGGCCGAGAAGGACAAGGTTTTCAATTTTATTATTGGGTTGAAACCTTGGGCTCGTAATGAGGTGAAGAGGCAGAAAATTAGGACGCTTGAAGAGGCCTTCGCTGCGGTTGACAGGTTAGTGGATCATTACGATGAGACTTCCAATGAGAAAAAGAAGTCCGATAAGCCAAAAGAAAAGAAAAAGGAGGATGCTTCAAAGTCGGATGATACTCCGAAGGAGAAGAAACCTTTGAAGTGTTGGTTATGTGTAGGACCACATATGGTTAGGAGCTGCCCTTCTAAACCAAAAGTGGTCGCTGCTGCGCATGAGGAGGAAGAGGACAACGCTTCTGTAGGGATGATGCAGATCCTCAGAGCATCTGCCACTACAGAGGTAACTTCTAGGAGGGATCCGGAGAGAAACAGACTGGAATATGTACATATGAAGATTGGTGGGGCCGAAGTACTCACTATGGTTGACAGTGGGGCTTCACACAACTTCATGAGTGAAAACACCGTAAGGAGACTTGGACTAAAGTTTGTGCCGGTAAAGGCACATATGAAGACCGTAAATTCTCCCCCGATGGCGATCCTTGGTATAGCTGAGAAGGTGGACACCATACTTGGTGAATGGTCCGGGAAAGTGGACTTCACCATAGTACGGATTGATGACTATGAGACTGTATTGGGGATAGAATTCATGAAGCAATTTGAGGCTATGGTGGTGCCACATCTGAGGAAGCTCTTCATTTATGATTTAAGGGAGGATGTGCCCATCGGTGTTCCAACCGTGGGTGTAACAAAGCCTGATCATAAACTAGGAGGTATGCAGATGGAGGACACGCAAAAAACGAACAAGCGGTTGTCTACCGTTGAGACAAAGCTTGCGGAACAGGCATTAGTCATCCGATCACTTTCAGATAGCATCTTGGATTTATCAAGAAGGCTAGAGATAGTAGAAGATGATGATGATGAGGACGAGGTATATGTGAGACCGAACATCCAGAAGGAAGATCGGGAAGCATATCTACAGCGGATGGAGGTTGAAGATCCAGACAGATGGATCGAACTGATTAGTAAGGGAGAGCCTCCCAGCTCATCTCCCTTTCTATCTTCTTAGATGACATGGAGGAGGGGCTCATTATTGGCTGCTCAAGGCAGTGAGCCCTCAACATAATTGAGCAGGTATGATGATCTCAACATGCGGCAGAAAGATGGGGTTTCCATGGACTTGGGCATGGGGTCGTGAAGATAAGTGTTGACACATGATCAAGGTGTGTAACACTTGATGTGATACATGGGTAGTTTGCACATGGAAGCGGTAACCTAATGAGACAGAACTTTTATGGGGTGGTCTACATTATGGTTGCTGATGATCTTGGTGGGGAGCTACCAGGATGAAGGGTTGTCGGGATGACAACGTTTTCGGGTGGAGGAGAGTGTAACGCCCTGGTGAATCGGGCAGGCGCACGATGATGGGCGGGCGCCCCGCACGACGGGCGGGCGCTTCGCACAATGGGCAGTCGTTCTTCCACACATCAAAATTGGCCGGAGGCACAACCCAGGCAGGTGTGCACGATGGTGGATGGGTGCTCCACACGATGGGCGGGCAACCTGGACACGGTTGGCAAACGACGGGCGAAGCTACATGGCGTGTAGGCAAACGAAGAATCGGGCGACCCGAGGGCGACCCACGCCTGAGGGGCGGGCACCCTGAACGATCATCGAACGGAGTCTCTTCATATACGGTGGAGCATATACATATGTATATAGGTGTTGGCGTATGGGTGATGGGCTGTGCGCAGGTGCGCCCGCCCAACCCACGGTTCGGGTAGCAAAAATATATATGTATTATGGTTACCATATATGGCGGTGGGCTGTGCATGGGGTGCGCCCACCCGCCTGATGAATGGGTCGTGCAGCGTTCAGACAGTTCGGTGGTGAACGGGCAGACAGTTCGTTGTTGGCGGTGGGCTGTGCACGGGGTGCGCCCACCTGCCTAGTGAACGGGTCGTGCAGTGCGTTCAGACAGTTCGGTGCAGAACGGGTCGTGCAGCGCGTTCAGACAGTTCGGTGTAGAACGGGTCGTGCAGCGCGTTCAGGCAGTTCGGTGTTGGCGGTGGACTGTGCACAGGGTACGCCCACCCGCCTAGTGAACGGGTCGTGCAGCGCGTTTAGACAGTTCGGTGATGAACGAGTCAAGCATAAAACAGTGCGGTGTTGGCGTGGGCTGTGCACGGGGTGCGCCCACTCGGCGAACGGACGTGTTGACATAATGTAGCGGCGGTGGGTGCGTCCACCCGCCCAGCGGATGGTTCGTGCAGTGTAGGCTCTAACGAGGATGGCAGCGCGGGTAGACGAAGGCAGGCAGCGCGGGCTCGGGCAACGACGGCAGTGTGGCAGCATAGTTCGAACGAAGGCGGGCAGCGTAAGGTCGAGCGGTAACAAGCAACAAACGACATAGCGAAAAGCCGAAGGTTATACCTTGGCGTGGGTGGCTTTGCATATGGCAAAGGCCGACCCGCCAAAGGGAATTAACACATGGCAGTTCACATAAGTTATGGGGTCGGCTTAAAGAACTGACGCCCCTCATGGACGAGTTAGCAAACATATATAAGGATGAGCGCAAAGGCTCATTCATTCAATCAAGCAAGCACTCTCAAGTCTTGGACGAAGAAGAAAGGGCGCAAATCTTATAGTGTAATGCGCAGAAATAAGGCAGGCGCAATTCGGTTATCGGTTAGACTTGGCAAGGAGGGCGAACGATGAAGGACGAGAACAGGTTTTATGCCGGACTTAAGGCAAGTGGCATATCGGTGATGCGCACTTAGCCGTGGAAGTGGTGTAATGTTAAGGCTGTTCTACGCCTTGTTGTATATGAAAATTTAAGTGCTGGCCGTGAGTTTTAGCCCGGCGCACTTGTTGTAATATTGCAAAACAGTAATAAAATATTGTGGGCAGACTTTATCGGGAGTTGCCCCTCCCATTCTACACGTTTGGTTGCAATTGTTATTCGGTTTAATTGCATATGAAATGTTAAGAATGGTTTATGTTGAATTATGAAGGTTAATGCTTTTACATGGTTATGAGATAACAGTTAAAGCATGTTTATGTTGGTTAAGGCGTAGTCCATATGTGCGGTTATTGAACAAATAAACGTACACGGTGGTGCCGCACCCGCCCAATAAGAAAAAAAAAGATTGGGGGCGTGACACATAGCCACCCGGACTCAAAACTCTTAAACCTCCCCATAGTGGCAACCTGGTACATTTGGCTGGCCAGGAATCGAATCATTTTCGAGGACCTAGTAGTAAATTGCACCCAGACCGAAGCCACCATCATCGCAGTGTACCAGGATATTCCTGAACCTCCCCCTCCTCGAGCCAGGATGATCCAGGCACCGCCCCCAATTGAAAAATCGACCCCGTGGGCCTTCTTCGATGGGGCAGCAAATCAGGCAGGCTGCGGAGGTGGATTTATCTTACACATAAATGAGCAGCATAGATACCTTGTTAAGATGGGACTCGGCAGAGGATCAAATAACTTTGCTGAACTCTTTGCCATTCGAAATTTACTACTTTTTGCATTAACTCATCAGCATACAAATCTTAATATTTTTGGGGATTCAATGATGGTTGTAAATTGGATCAATAATGCCTCTATATGTCATACAAACACACTCAGCAATTTATTACATCACGCTCTCACACCCAAAGCAGCATTTAATCAATTCTCTTGTTTACATATCTACAGAGAGCATAACAGCGAGGCTGAAAAATTATCCAAAGAGGCCTCGTTACTTCCCAGAGGCGAATGGCTAATTGTGGAGCAGCAAGGGAATGAAGAACACAGGTTTTACCACAGACCATATATGGATCAGCAAGTTCAACGGGACAACAGTCCCGACAGACATATTTAAGTGAACATTTTTGTCCCAATGGGAACTGTACATAATTAGGAAAATAGATTTTGTGAATGGATCCTGCGCGATCTCGAACAGGCTTAAGCAGCCAGACACATATATGTGTATTTTTGCTCTCTTTTTGAAAATGCTCTGATACTGCACCCTGCGTGGTGGTTTTATATGCACATACAGCAATGCCAATGGCATCTACTATATGTAATTTTCTAAACTTAATGAAAATTATTGATTTTTCTAGTGGAAAAAAAACAATTTATCTAATAAAATTTATACATTACGAGGAAAAGAAGGAACCATAATTAATACATAAAAAAATAATTTACTCTTAGGCCATGGACAAAGTAAAGCGATAGTGTATTAGATAGTTTTTCCACACATCTTTTTAATAAAATAATGAAGGGAAATTACAGATGAACAAATGCAATTTACTCTTCACTGCTAGAAATAATAAATTATGAGAACCTTATGAATTTTTGTATAGGGCCAGAGAATTGTGGTTGTGGAACCAATATAGTTCTGAACTGTAACCCAAGTAAAAAATTAAGGTACAAAATACTTATTCCAAAGAAATTCTAGTCAAAAAACTAAACACAAGACTCACAAACACCTGGGGACAAGCAAGAGTTTGATATTAAAACCTACAAAACCCACAATGTTGCAACTAAATTGGACCCTTGGAAATAAGGAAGAGAGCCTCACTCCAAGGCCACCAAGTTAAATTCTATTAGATTATTGAATGAAAATAAAATAAAATAAAACAAGGGTATGAGGAATGGATCTTTACCTGTGAAATCAGTACATGAAGTGAACCTCTTCTATAGTCCTATATAAAAATTAAATAAAGGTGAATAAATTAATGTGGGATTAGAAAATAATGACCACTTCAATAATTATTTGGGATTTTAATGTAAAAATAAATATACCCGTAAATTACCCTAGCTATGGTCAAAATGTTATTACCTAAAAAGGGGTAGCAACCTTGTACAACTATGGTTCACAGTTTTCCTTGGAAAATATATATTATAATATATATATATATATATATAATAAATATATATATAATAAATATAATATATATATTTTAAAATTAAATAAAATATATATATAGGTTACTCTCGAGCTCTCAAATACGTGGCGAAGAAAACCGCAAAAGAGGATTTTATCAGAATCAGGGGTTTTTGAAGCAAAGATGAAGTTATGCTCTTTGAGTGAAACCTAACCCGTGGAAAAATTCCAATACGGCTAGTAAGCAATTGAAGGAAATCTAGAAAATCAAAATTGGGTTAGTACACTACCTGTAACCTTTCTTTTGGAGAACAATTGCAATACCAATCACTTGAAGGTTAATTCCAAACTGGTATGTCGAACAACAAAGCGCCACATACACTATTAAGGGTGCAGTGGGGTTTTTCATGACAATTAACCTATCCACGAAATATGGGAAGTGGCTTGGCAAACATTGCTAACCTTGCACCATGAACAACAGAAAAAATTTAGAAGGGAGAAGGGACATGCTCTTACTTAAAATATTGTCTGTAGAAAAGGCAAGAAATATATTTGGTAGCATGAAATAGATTCTACGGAATATGGTTCGAATGTTGAACTTTCCTCTAGGAGAGGTAGCAACCTGACTAATGAAAATAAATATCTGCAAGTAACCAAGAATAAGTGGCAGAGATTCATCTCAATAAGAGTGAATAGTGCAAATGGGATAGGAATGGTGCAGAGGGTGGGAGTTGGTTACACCCATAACTAAAGGACCTTATCCACATCGTCGACATAAACCCTAGGAGTGAGCACCATAGGATGATCTCTCTTTTTCCTGAGGTAAAAATTTAATTCACCAGACCATATCAATTGACAGCCGATGAGTCTAGAGGGTTCAGGGAAATCATAAGACTAGTATCAACACACGTGGAAGAGTGTGGGTCATCGGATCCACAAGAATCATAAAAGCATGATCGATATTATGTATGTACCAATACATAATACTCACAAGTTAATAATCCAATTACTTTTTGTTTTCCCATGAAAAGATAATCATATATAGTTAACAGGTAAGAAAAACATAATAACAAATCATAAAGTATTTGCTAATATATTAAAAGATGGTTCACACGGTAATGCCTTAAACGGTTATAACTTCAATGATATGTAGCCCAAGTGGAGTGCATAATAAAAATAAAGACATTGGGATAAGAGTGTATTAATCTTAGTAAAAACAAAAAAAAATAGGTTAGTTGAAGCTCGAAATGTCGGAGCATGTTATAATCATGTACCATGCTGACATTATGAATGTGCTGATTCAATAAAATTAAAGGATTGATTTATTGGAAGTTGATAAGTTGGTTAGAAAATTGTCATTGAATCTTAAGAAAGATGACATGTCATGGGCCTCGAATGACCAGACCAAGCATATTAGGTCAAACACTCAATGAGGGAAAGGATTGCTTTTATAAGGAGTATAGGATAGGGTGTACACTAGTAATATAGATTATAAGTTATAAAATTATTTTGGATTTGATCTATCGTTCTTAAATATTATCTAGATAAACTTCATCCCCAAACATGAAATTTGTATAAGATAATAATAGTGATGAGAGCATCAAATAGGAGGTTTTTATTATCCCTTCATTAAAGGTCTACTAATTATACTTATTTTCAATCCTAGTTGCCATGCATTTAACAGAAGATTGTTTCCATCAACTTGAGTAGGTATAATACGAAAAGTGGTTCATAGATTGGCATGGATAAGGATCATGTGAGGAAGTCAAATTGGAGGAAACTATGAAGACTTAAATACTTTGTAGCACACCAAGGTCATAAGAGCAATAAGATTGAGAGTTTCAACGATATGATACCATGTTAGATATGAGTAAATGGTGAATTAAATGGCTTCTGAGTAGTTTTCCCTGGTGTTCTAAGTTTTATTCATGGGCATTTCAATGGTCACTGACTTGTCTAGAAGTTGTAACTTTGTTGAACTACTAAATCTCATTGTTTTGAGTGGGTTTTATCATCCTTGGGTTCACACTATAATTTTTTTTCTTATTATGATTTTATTAGTTTTTTCTCTTGTTATGTATAATGTTCCATAACCCATATATATGAAATGTAAATTAGGTTGACAAGTATTATAAATGTCGTAAACTAGACTAAAGAGGCAAGTAAGATGAGATATGCGAAATATACCCTTGTATTATGATCATTAGGGGAGGTGTTGGTAACATCTTTTTGATCCATTTTCAGGAACATTTTTGGATCTAGTTTTAGCTATTCACCCAATGTTGCACGAGGACTTGCAAAGTCTCAGGTGTGGGGAAGACATTGAGCCTTCATTTTGAATACTTTACTACTATCGAAAGTGTGGGTTTTTCCCTTTCTACTCCTTGATATAGCTTATTATCATTCCCCTTTTGTCACAATCACTTGCATTATGGTCATCACATGCTAATGATGTGCGACATTGTCAATTTCAATGCTTTTCCTTTAGTTTTAATGATTTATTTGAGCTAGAGCTTGATTTCTCTAATATGAGTATCGAATCATGTAACCCTAGTTAAGATATCTTTACCAAAATCAATAGATGTCATATCTATGCATCCCCAAGGTAAAATATGCCACATGGTTTTTCTTTTTGGGTGGCTCGAGATGGATCAATGTTGGTGGCTTGAGATGGCTCCTATGTTAGACAAGGAAGGCACCAACTCACAGTTAATGCTCCAGTCAAACGCAAGGCAGAATTGCATATAACATAGCAACAATTAAATATTTAACCAACTTTGAGGTATTGGAAATTGACATGGATATTTTCATGCATGCCATGAAAATATCCTATGCCGACATACAAGTAGTTACCCATGTCAGTGAGAGTTGCATATGTCAATGGCATTATGCCCTACTCTTTTCTTGTGTTGTAAACAATTAAAAACTTTCTGTGTCCTCAATAGCTATTCATGGTTAAATACACCCTCCCCTATATTATATAACCTTTATAAGGTCAATGTTTGTAATATTAAAGGATTAGTCAAGGAAGAAGTCAATCTATGTATTACAAAGTTGTTTAACTGGTCCAATATGAAGGACATATGTTTGTGTATATTGTAGTTTAATGACCAAGCATATGTGGATCCATGTCAAGTCTCTACAGTTTGCCTTTATAATTACAATGTGAACTTGTGTATTCCTCTTTTAATATAAATTATGCTATTCTAAGTTTTATTTTATAGCAAATTACTTATACTATAGTTTTGCTTTGTAGTGCAAGTTATTAGGTAGGGTCGTCTACATAGTTTGTGTTGCAAATTCCTTTATTTCTTAGTTAGATTAGCTAATTAGATAGATATGCATTTCTATTTATGTTTTGCAAATAAATATTTGGATTCACTGTCATTTTAGTTCTTGAACTTTCATATGTCCTTCATTGCAAAAGTGTGGATTCCCTATAGAGGTTAGGCACTAAAGGTCGAAGAACAAAAGTGTTTTTTAAAGACTTGCAAATTTATTTGATGCATTTAATGCAAACAATGTACTATGTTTAAATCTTGTAAAGTGATTTTGTAAACATAATTCTAGTAATCCAACAAACCTTTAGCATTTTATTTTCCTCCGAGTTGAATTTTATCTTTTAATTGTAAAGTGTGGATTCTCCTACAAAATTTAGGAACTGAAGGTTCAAGAACATAAGTGCTTCTTAAGGAAGCATAGAACCATTTAATGTCTCTAATCGCAGTGATCAAACAAACCTCAGTAGTCCTTTAATTTTTATCCTCATTGAATTTTATTGTAAGTGGGCTCTCATGAGTCGATAGTGATCAAATCTCTTGAGGTGTGAATAACTTTTAGAGTGCAATAGAACATTTTTCATTGTTTAAATTGCATTCTTGATTGTATACATGAATTAATGCCTTGAAAATTTCCTTGAGCACTTGGATTGTGTAGAGGACACAACTTAAACTTACAATTCAAATAAATGTTTGCTAGATTTCAAATGACTAAAAATGATACCTAAAAAGGTGCCAAAATGTAGAATAGTGAAAATACTTAAGATGTTTTAATCATAATTTTTTGATTGAAATACTTTAATTATAACTCAATTTATTTTTTAATGCTACATATTAATTTAATATTAAAATTTTAAATAATACATTTTTTAATTATATTTGACATTGCTTTTTATTTAAAACTATTTCATTTTTATTTTAAAACAGACATATGCCAATTCAAAGTAGAGCAAAAAATGCATTACAAGTCTTCGTGAAACTAAAGTGTAAAATGCATCTTGGAACT
>APFE031598155.1:82446-92803 GCA_000404065.3 Pinus taeda
GATTTCCGATTGCGATGAGGGGTATGCCTCGACAATTGTGCTAACAATATTAAAGTGGGAAAAAACCCCAAGGGTTTATGAACCCAAGGGTTTATAAATAGTACAAACACTAAAATAAACATCGTTTATTTTGATGGTGAGACAATTCTTGTCACAATGCGACATTCAACCATGATTCACCATGTTTGGCTATGATTGGCAATGTTTTACAATGATTGATATTATAAACCAAATGGAATAATGAACCCAAGGGATTGATATCGTAAACCCAAATCAACAATAAACCCAAGGGATTAATACTAAAACCCCAATGAACAATAAACCCAACGGATTAATACTAAAAGCCCAAGGGATTATAAACCCAAGGGAATAATAAGCCTGAGGTATTAATATAATAAATCCAAAGGAGTAATAAACCCAAGGGATTATTATTTATTTTCATGGTGAGACAATCATTGTCACAATGTGACATTGAACCATGGTTGGCTATGATTGACAATGGTTTAGGATGATCGATATTATAAACCGAAGGGAATAATAAACCCAAGGCTTTGATATTATAAACCTAAAGGAATAATAAAGAAAGGGATCAATACTAAAACCCCAAGGGTTTATGAACCCAAGGAAATAATATGAAACCCATAGGACTAATATTATAAACCCAACATTGTTAAACCCAAATATAAACACTACAAACACTAAAATAAACATGGTTTATTTTCATGGTAAGTCAATCTCTATGAAAATGCGACATTCAACTAAGGGACTAATAGTATAAACCAACATTGGTAAACCCAAATATAAATACCACAAACACTATAATAAACATGGTTTATTTTGATGGTGAGACAATTCTTGTCACAATGCAACATTCAACCATGATTGACCATGTTTGGCTATGATTGACAATGGTTTACAACGATTGATATTATAAACCAAATGCAATAATGAACCCAAGGGATTTATATTATAAACCCAAATGAACAATAAACCCAAGGGATTCATACTAAAAGCCAAGGGATTATAAACCCAAGGGAATAATAAATCCAATGTATTGATATAATAAACCCAAAGGAATAATAAACCTAAGGGGAAATGGTTTAGAATGATTGATATTATAAAGCAAACAGAATAATGAACGCAAGGGATTGACATCATAAAACCCAAATGAACAACAAACCCAAGGGATTACTACTAAAAGCCCAAGGGATTATAAACCCAAGGGAATAATAAACCAAACGTATTGATATAGTGAACCTAAAGGAATAATAAACCCAAGGGGAAATGGTTTACAATGATTGATATTATAAACCAAATACAATAATGAAGCCAAGAGATTGATATCATAAACCCAAATGAACAATAAACCCAAGGGAATAATAAACGCAAGGTATTGATGTAATCAACCCAAAGGATTGATAAACCCAACGGCCAATGGTTTACAATGATTAATATTATAAACAAAAAGGAATAATGAACCCAAGGGATTGATATCATAAACCCAAATGAACAATAAACCCAAGGGATTAATATTAAAACCCTAATGAACAATAAACCCAAGGGATCAATACTAAAAGCCCAAGGGATTATAAACCCAAGGGAATAATAAACCCAAGGTATTGATATAATAAACCCAAGGGGCAACCGTTTACAATGATTGATATGATAAACCAAATGGAATAATGAAGCCAAGAGATTGATATCATAAACCCAAATGAACAATAAACCCAAGGGATTAATACCAAAACCCCAATGAACAATAAACCAAAGGGATTAATACTAAAAGCCCAAGGGATTATAAACCCAAGGGAATAATAAACCCAAGGTATTGATATAATAAACCCAAGGGAATAATAAACCCAAGGGATTATTATTTATTTTCATGGTGAGACAATTGTTGTTACAATGTGACATTGAACCATGGTTGGCTATGATTGAAAATGGTTTACCATGATCGATATTATAAACCGAAGAGAATAATAAACCCAAGGGGTTGATATTATAAACCTAAAGGAATAATAAACAAAGGGATCAATACTAAAACCCAAAGGGTTTATGAACCGAAGGAAATAATATTAAACCCATGGGACTAATATTATAAACCCAACATCATTAAACCCAAATATAAACACTACAAACACTAAAACAAACATGGCTTATTTTCATGGTGAGTCAATCTTTGTCAAAATGCGACATTCAACCAAGGGACTATTATTATAAAACCAACATTGGTAAACCCAAATATAAATACGACAAACACTAAAATAAACATGGTTTATCTTGATGGTGACACAATTATTTTCACAATGCGACATTCAACCATGATTGACCATGTTTGGCTATGGTTGACAATGGTTTACAATGATTGATATTATAAACCAAATGCAATAATGAACCCAAGGGATTGATATTATAAACCCAAATGAACAATAAACCCAAGGGATTAATACTAAAACCCTAATGAACGATAAACCCAAGGGATTAATACTAAAAGCCCAAGGGATTATGAACCCAATGGAATAATATTAAACCGAAGGGCCTAATACTATAGACTCAACAACATTGAAGCATGCGACTAATATTATAAAACCAACATTGATAAACCCAAATATAAATACTACAAACACTAAAATAAACATGGTTTATTTTTATGGTGAGGTAATTCTTGTCACAATGCGACATTCAACCATGATTGACCATGTTTGGCTATGATCAGCAATGGTTTACAATGATTGATATTATAAACCAAACAGAATAATGAACCCAAGGGATTGATATTATAAACCCAAATGAACAATAAACCCAAGGAATTAATACTAAAACCCCAACGAACAATAAACCCAAGGGATTAATACTAAAAGCCCAAGGGATTATGAACCCAATGGAATAATATTAAACCAAAGGGCCTAATACTATAAACCCAACAATGGCAAACCAAAATGTAAATACTACAAACATCAAAATAAACATGATTTAGTTTGATGGTGAGACAATCATTGTGAGAATGCAAGAATCAACCATGGTTTACCATGATCGATATTATAAACCTAATAGAATAATAAACCCTTCGGATTAATATGAGAAACCCAAAGGAAAAATAAAACAAAGCGATTAATACTAAGACCCCAAGGGATTATGAACCCAAGGGAATAATACTATATCCAAGGGACTAATATTATAAACATTAAAATAAACATGATCGACCATCATTGATTTACATATTGAGACAATTCCTATCACAATTCCATGTTGGGCCATGGTCGACATCATAATAAACCATGTTTGACTCAGGAATAATAAACCCAAGTGATTGATATTATAAACCCAAGGGATTAGTACTAAACCCCAAGCAATTATGAACCTAAGGCAATATTATTAAACAAAAGGGACTAATAATATAAACCCAAGGGAATAATGAACCCAATGGATTGATATAATAAACCCAAAGGAATAATAAACCCAAGGGATTAACAATAAAACCTCAAGGGATTATAAACCCAAGCGATTAACAATAAAACCTCAAGGGATTATAAACCCAAGGAATTATTAATATTAAAAAGTTGAAGAATGAAGAAAACCAATAATTTGATATTACAAACCATTGGGAATTAATAAGCCTAAGGGAAAAATATTAGAAACCTGTTGTGCTACACAACAATTGTCCCAATTTCAAAACTTTTATATAAAATTTTTAACAAGAAATGGGTCAATTTTTTTAATCAACTTAGCTAAAATCAATAGTTCTAAATTATAAGTCTTTTTGCTTTTAGGATAACTTCAATAACAATCGCATTTTGCAAAAAATCCATATGATACATGAAAATTGTTATGATGAGGTTCGATCTAATGTAAACGCGAAACAAAACCTTGTCATAAGATAAACTATAAATGAAACATATCACATCACACACATCCTTTGGCTAAAAGATAGACTTAATGTTTCCTTTGGCATTCCCCGATGCGATAACACAATCGGAAAGCAAATATCACAAATTTCTTAAGGAAACATTCCATGGGGTCATACAACTCCGCCGATGTGACAAGGTGATCACAATTGTGCATCGATAAGGTCCTGAAACACATAACCAATTCATATTTGAGATCCACTGATGCGATTTCATCATCATAAATAAAGGCGTGCTTGTCAATAAAGTGGAAATAGTATGGTTAAATGAATTCTTGCGGGTTTGAAGAGCATAAATCATTAGTAAATGAGAAATAAACGATTTATTGATTTCTTAAATATCATCCCGCCTCCCTATGACAACTCACTCTTTATTGCAATCGGAGCTATACGGAGGAAATGGCTAAAGCATAAAGTTGCACCTATCAATCTGCGATATGCGATTATTGCTAGTCGCTGATTGGGAAACTCACCATATTTACTTTAAAGAACCGTTATGAATATGTACGATGCCACATATCGTTATGGCATTTAATGATCATGATGGGTAGTTGCCAAAATAATTAATAAAGCAGTTATGGTTGAATCCTTCGAGGATTTCATCCGCAGTAACATAATATATCAAATTCATATCACTTATTGCACTTAATTGCTGTTAATATTGTGTATTGTGCATTCTCTTGGAACGGATTTTCTCCTCTATTACGGTCATCTGTTTCTTTTCTAGAGTAAGTTTGAATTCATCAATTTAAGAGAAATGTTGAAGAAATCAAAGAAAGTAAAGATTCCAGTCTTAAACAAAGATGAACTAGTAAAGAAGGGCTTGATACATGATACTACTTGCACTGTTATTCATGAGACACATGAATGTTGCAAGGGCACTGATGAGCCCGAAAGGTGACACCACGAAATTATAATGCCCATACGGAGTTTGAAATGGAGTTTTACATATATCCTTATCCTTAATACGAATTTAGGCAAAGCTTCATGGAAAAGCATATACAATTTATTGGAAGCTGAAGATCCAGAAGTAATTGAAGGAGAAAAGGGAACAACTGATTCTAGTGACAAATTAGAGAATACTCTAAAGGATTTGGCCTGCTCTTTTCTCCACAGAATAGCTACCCACCCCAGAATATTACCCTACAATGACTTAGTTAGATGGGTAATTGAGAGCATCAACATAATAGAAAAAGCATTTTTTACAGCTGATGGAAGGATGTTTGGCTCATTCAGAGAAGAAGATATAAAAAAGATGTACCATTTGGTGGAACCAGAGAAGCATTACAACAAGGCATTTATCGAAGCCTTTGCCAAACAAAATGACATGGAATCGGATCCTATCAGGTATTGGAGGCATTACCCAAAAAAACATAAGCATGAATCATCGGGTATGTATTTCGTTGACACCTTAGCATCTCCTTACTGCTATGATGGTGCTATGATATGTAGACTCTTTGGAGTCTTTGATTCCGCTAGGTTTTCAATTGAAATGGTTCCTTTAATGGAGGCAACAGTTAACTCATATATCATGGATTGGGCAACCATTTTGTCTGATAAAATGGCCAACCATATTCTTGATTATAGAAGAAACATCTTCGTGACTACCCAGGCAATACCCCCATTTTATATGAGTGCCTACATTATGGACACTATCTGTTTCAATTCTGATTACCCCATTCTAGGTTGGAAATGGACTCCACGAGACCCAATCCCCATTCACATATATCATAAGGAATTGTGGAGTTCCCATTATAAAATATATCTTTATAGAATCTGTCATGGTTTTGTGTTGCCTATTCATTATGCTATATTCAATAAACCTATTCCTCGGTTATGAAGCCAGTGTCGACTTAACATCAACTGGTAATTGGTTTGATGAAGAAAAGTTCACCTACATTAGAATTTATGGAAGCACTACTGCTCCACATGTTCTCCCCTTATACATTCCCGATAAACTATTTGCCAGGGAAATAGCTTATCAAATCACAGAAGAAGGGATGTCCAGAAACCTAAAGGACTCCAAAAAGAAAATGTGGCCTTCATTCCCCCTCCCATGTGGTACTTTCACATTACATGACTTCGAACATGCAGAGAAAGAAGCAGAGAAAATAAAAGCGCTAAAGTTAGGAACCATTCCGAGGAGGCAATATGATCCAAAAGCAATAGCCTATAACTTCACCTCTCATGTCAAAATTGGCAAGTTTGAACATGAGAAAGATGATTATGATGATTTGTTCAGCTCAACTGACTCATTTGCTCAAGTAAAACAACTCATGAAAATCAAATTGGGAGCAGACGGAGTAGAATCATTTTTACAGTTCAAAACAAGGAGGTTGGAAACTCTACCAATGCACTTATTAAATACCACCCCTTTGCTGCAACATCAAGGGAAAATTGAAGGAAAAACTACCGAAGATTCCTTAAAAGTAGAAGCGCCCTGAAAGGCAAAGGACAAAGTAAGGAACTACTGAGCTCCTTCATACTGATATAAATATTGATCCAACTTTAATCAAGGAATGGGAGCAATTCGATCTAATCGTAAAAAACCTAAAGGACTCCCAAAACCTCACTACACCAAAATCGCCCATAGCACAACAGTCTGAGGTTATTAGTGTTCCAATTGAAGGGACAAGCGGCCCACCAAAAATGCAACAGGATATAGAAATCATTCCCGAAAATCCCACATAAGGGATTGTACTAAAAATAGAGGAAATACCACCCCTTGATGTATTCTACAATCCAAAGCACAGGGCTGTAGTTAAAAGATAGAGGAAAAAGAGGAAAATTGATCAAGCACCTCTTTTAACTCCTTAGGATGAAATCATGAATGTGGTATGGAAGTTAGAAGTCAATCCCTCTGAGGATTTAACAAAATTATCTCAGTATGCAGGGGATTACATAGCAGCAACAATGGACAAAGCCTCAAAGGTCAGTCAACTAATTAGGGATAAATATCAAAGGATCATTGAGCTTGAGATACAATCAGCAGAAGAACAACAAAAGATTAATCAACTAGAACAGTAGCTAGCAGAACAAAGCCAACAAAATGAGAAGCTTAAAGAACAGTTGAATCTGGAGAAACACAAAATTGATAAGCAGGCTCTCTAGAAATAACAGAAGTTGTCTCAAGAACTAAGCAACATTCAGGGAGTGATTGAGCAAGAAAAGAAGGCCAAGGATGATCAAATTGCACAACTACAATTACAGATGGAAAAATACAAGGGTTATCCATAGTTTATTGAATTCGAAAAAGAAGCCTTGGAGATAACCAAAGCCTTGTCCCAGCAATTGAACATCCTTTCCCATAATATATCATTGGTCGACACGTTGTGCGACATCTCTACGTCATTGATTGACAAGATAGTTGGCAAGAGATTGGAAGTGGACAAAACAGATGAAAAAATAACAAACTTTCTCTCTTGACAAAATTCAAAGGAAGGAATGGCTGCAAATCTACCAAAACTACAAGAATCACACAAGGAAATCCTATTTTCAGAATGGGAATATCAGATAATGAAATCCAAAAGGGCAATGTCTAGAGCTAGAGCTACAATGAATGTTGTAATCAAATTAGTAAATAATAGTTTATATATGACTAATTTGATTTCTGATTGCTCTCCAAGCAAATTCCCAAAAGCAAAGGAACTAGAACATCAATGGAGACAGGAGTTGGCAAGCAGAGAAAAATAGATCGGAGAATTTCAAAACTTGACATGGGATGCATTCTGGTTTCTTCTAGTCAAGCCTCATAGCCAGTAGATGGCCATGAAATGCCTGTCTGACGCGGTCAACTTCATGGTTCCCAAACTCTCCGATGCCACCTACATAGCGCAAGTACATGCTAGGATGAGTTAGCCTCTGGAAATCCAACCAATGCTAGCAATCTATGAGCTGCAAGCACAAGAGAAGAAGCCAATTGAATGAGTTAGGTCAACCGCCATCGCACTGCTAATTTTATACCAAATCCCACATTTTCATGTCACAGTTTGAACACCTTATAGCGATTTTTGTTGATATTATTTTTTATTTTTATTATTTAAGACCCTTTCATGTATTTAGAAAGGGTTCTCAATTTGTATAAAATTTTGACTGGGGAAGTTGCACTACTGTACTTCTAAATATTTTTTTTTTTATCAAAAACTGCATCAAGGTTTCACATTTTTATCAAGAAGCTTTTTCAAGACTTGCACTTTTGCATCTTCTAGAGGTTTTTCTCAAATAGCAAGGTGGAATCGAAGTGTTGTTCACACTGGAAGGATTCAAATGCATGCACTACTTCTATGATTGTTTTTGTCATATTTCCTTATGTGAGTGAACACTTGTATAAAAATTGTTATTGTTGATATATGTATTTTCTCCCAAACAATTCTTTATGATATCATTTCTAAAGATTGAGAATTGTTATATTTCATAGAGATATATGTCAGTGATATATATAATATATATATATATATATATAATATATATATTATATATATATATATATATATATATATATATATATATATATTATATATATATATATATATTATATATATGGATGAATGTGATAATGTTTTTATAACTACTTTGTTTAATTTCTTAAACAAAGTGACCATTATATGAATGCATCTTTCTATTTAATAAGTAAGCCATCTATATGCTTATTTGTCTTCTAGGAATAATCAAAGATCGCATTGTTTATAAATCACCTGGCTTAGATAAGAATATTTATATATTTCTCAGTTGTAGGATAAAGACATTGTCATAGACCCATTCCACATGCTTCAAATTTGCGAAGCGAATCTCATGTTCTTGAAAATGAAGTAAATGTTACTCTGCTATTTAAGATGCTTATGCCAATATTAATATTTCTTACAGAAGGGACAGAATAGATTAGTTCGATAGTGATCTAAACCAAAACCAATATAAGAACCACATTGCAAACCAAGAAGCTTTTTCAAGACTTTCACTTTTGCATCTTCTGGAGGTTTTCTCAAATAGGAAAGTCGAATCGAAGTGTTGTTCACATCATAAGGATTCTAATGCATGTGATACTTCTATCATTGTTTTTGTCTTATTTCCTTATGTGAATGAACACTTCTTTAAAAATTGTTATTGTTGATATATGTATTTTGTTGGGTCCCTATAATACTAGTGATTACCCCATTACTATTGTAGTTGTACCCCTTATTAATATTGTTGTTTCCCTATTGTGCCCATATTGTTATTACTATGCCCCATAGAATCCATCTATTGTTATTTTTGTGGCTTTATATTATTATTGTTAGGTCGGCTGGGTTATATGGTGACCCTTAGACTCCTATATATAGAAAGGAGGTTTTGTCATTTGAATCATCGAAGAATTGTTCATTTATGTAACGTAAAGGAGGTTCCCCCTGGAAGAGGCTGAATTTTAAGGCGTTGATCTATCTTTTCTATCTTTTCCTTGAGCTAGTTTCATAACATTTGGTATCAGAGCTTTGGATTCTAGGGTTTCGCTGCTCCAAACAGCTCATCGTGGCATTTTCACTATAACTTTTTTTCTGCGATGTTTCTGAAGCTTAAAAAAAAACCCATTTGAGAAGAAATCACATTGAATCTTGGGTCCGAATTTCAGAGATTTTGGCACTATATTTGTGGAGATAGTATATGAGGAAATTGGCCTTTTCGTAGACTCCTGAATTACATTCCAAACAGGTGACCTGGGGAAGATCGTCATAACTTTCTCTCTAAGAATCAGATTGAAATTTCATAAGAAGGCATAGAAAGAGGACAGATTGTAGTTTCTTCCATATATTTTGCAGGGCAAAAGGTAGAAACAGGGACACATGGCACGTCATACAAGTTCGCTCTACTGAATTAATTTATAATCAAGTCACTTTGGGAGATTTGGCATAACTATTCATTGGAGAATCCAATTAGGGTCAGACTAATGGCATTGGAAAGAAGACATAGAGGGCTACCGCAGGTCACAATTTCAAAACTGGATGATGTGAAATTATAGAGATACATCAGAGGCAATATTGAGCTCCTACAAAGTGAAAAAAGGTGTATAGATTTTTTAAATTTTTGCTTAAGCTTGGTTTGAAAAATTATTTTGAAGGAATTCAAAGGGCATAGTAGAGCATTAGTATCGGTAATTGATGCCCCAAGGAAAGAAAATGCAAACACCTAGTAAGGAACCTGAAAGCTCTAACATGACTCATGAAGAAGAGTAAGAAATGCTAAATGATATATCAAAATTACAAGAACAAGTGCAACAAATGTCACACTCACAAAAGCTAACAGAAGCTAAGATAAATGGCATGGAATCTAAGATAAAGAGTGTGGAAGCTAATATGGATGATTGGAAGACAGATTTGAAGACATACATGGAAGAATTGAAGATAGATTTGAACACAAATTTGAAGACAGACACGACAGATTTGAAGACAGATTTCATAAACTTTCTACAAGAAATACCTATTA